>BQNB010058498.1:8916-36668 GCA_026074375.1 Tanacetum coccineum | reverse complement strand
ACCCATATGCTTACATAATGGCTGCTTATGAGGTTCCACCATCGCCAGACTACATACCTGGCCTTGAGGTTCCACCATCGCCTGACTACATACCTAGCCCTGAGGGACCACCATCACCAGACTACGTGCCTGGCCTGGAGGAGCCAGAGCAGGCACCACCTTCACCTATTTACATACCTTTTATTCCAGAGCCTGTTTACCCGTAGTTCTTACCAGTGGACGATGAGGTATTCCTGGCTGAGGAGCAGCCAATGCCTGCTGCTGACTCACCTACTCATCAGTCACCAGGGTATATACCGGAGTCCGACCCTGAGGAGGACCCAAAGGAGGATGATGAGGAGGATCCTGAGGAGGATCCAGCCGACTATCCTACTGATAGAGGAGACGACGATGATGATGATACAGAGGAGGAGGAGCACTTAGCTCCTGCCGACCCTGCAGCAGTTGCTTATTCAGCTGACCAGGACCCATACCTTGCTTATCGCATTACGGCTAGGATGTCCATCCGACCCCAGGCGCCGGCACCGTTCCTCTCCGAGGAAGTTGCTGAAAGATTGTTAGCCTTACCTACTCCACCACCATCACCTCTCTCTCCATACTCATCACCACTTCCTCAGATACCCTCTCCGCCATTACCTATATCATCACCACCACCTAATGGCCCTATATATATTGAGGGATCTCTGGGATCCCAAGCTGCTGGGATTAGACAGAGAGATGCACTACCATCTCCTGTTTATGAGACTGAGATGCCTGAGATTTGTTTACCACTTCGTAAGAGGCCACATCGTACTACTCCTGGTCCTGGATGCGAGGTCGGGGAGAGTTCGGCAGCTGGTGCTGCTAGACAGGTTGGACCTACCACAGCTGAGGCAGACCTTTATGGATTTGCTGAGATGTTAGATGCCGCTCCAGGACACCAGACGTCTAAAGAGTTAGGCTATGGTATTACGGATACATGGGATGACCTTGTAGGAGCCATCCAGGAGATTGCACCGACCACCCTAGAGGGGGTCAATCAGAGGGTTACTGAGTTGGTTACTACTGTTGACCAAGAGGATGAGATCATATATTCTCAGCTGGATGATGCATGACATGACCGAGCTCTACTTAGAGCTCGAGTCAACATGTTGTACAGGGATAGGCCATTCCATAGACGCACTGCCCTCCTAATGGAGGAGGAGGCCAGAGTATCTCGTGCCGCTTGGGCACAGTCGATGGATGCTTGCGATCAGGTACGTTTCGATGGCATATCACTTCGGACTATGGTCATGGCTCAGCAGTCCGAGATCACTGAGTTACAGGCAGCAGACCGTAAGAGATAGACGATGATTTTAGATCTGCTGAAAACAGACCATCGGAGACAAAGACAGTTAGTGGAGGCACTAAAGATAGTGAAGAGCCTCAAGACTCAGATGATCGAGCTTTAGAGACAGCAGGGACCTGCTAAGGATCCTGCAGAGCTAGAGCTACCAGAGGAGGCCAGTAGCAGTTCTTAGACTGGGTTATGACTGTAGCTACTATGCAGTCTGTTAAGTATTATGGGTTATTCCCAGCTAGCAGACTGTATAGATCTTTTGTTTTGTCTGGCTACTCTGTTTAGATCTTTTGTTCATGTATCGGCTACTTTGTACAGCCTACTAAGTATTACGAGTATATCTCAGCTAGTATGGCTTTAGGTTATTTTGTCTTGTAACCTAAGTTGTTGTGATCGTTTGTATTTAAACAACATGTATTATAATTTATCCCAAGTTATATATGGAAAGGATGGATTATGTTTTATATGAAATTGAATTTATTGTGAATGAATGTCGATTTGTTAATTTCAATACTGTTGTGTATTTCACCATGTGCTGTGATCTCGTTTTATTTATTAAGTAACATTCTCGGTTTATAGTTTAAGATTTTTGAAATCTACCGGTATTATGTTTTTCTGTGATTTAATAACATGGGCACCAAGAGGAAGGCCCACGAGGTTAAACCCAAATGCAACACCAACACCAGTCACAGACCCTACTACCACCACTTCGGTCACCAGTGCCCAACTTTAGGCCATGATCGACGAGGGGTCATTGCGTAATGGCAGCACGTGCTACGACCCAAATGGGATGAAGCCATACCTCGGAACAGAGGTGAGTCAAAGGAATGAACGCACTGTTCGGAGTGCACTCATCAAGACTTCATGAAATGTCCCAACCCTTATTCTTCAGGGCACAGAAGGAGTGGGTCCGCTTGCCCCAATGGTTTGAGAGATGTAAACCCTGGTTGGTTTTGCATAAGTAACTGCACGTGGAGAATCAATGAAGTTTTTGCCCACATGTACTCTTATGGGAATTTCTCTCACATTGGTGGAACTCCACATGTAGGACAGTGACTACTGATGTGCATATGCACTGACGTGGACTGACTTGAAAAAGAAGATGACAACTAAATATTGTCCGAGGAATGAAATCAAGAAGATTGAGCAATGAAATTAAGGAACGTATAAAGTAAAAGGCACCGATGTGGGTGCCTACAACCAACGTTCAGAACTGGCATTGCTGTTTGACAGGATGTTCCTGAAAGACTGACAAAAATGAAAGGTATGTCGGTGGGATGCCGACCTGATTTACTCAAGTGTTGTGGCATCGAAGCCGAAAACCATGCAGGAGGCTATTGAGATGGCGACTGAATTAATGGATAGGAGAATTAACACTTTTGCTGAGAGACAGGCAGAAAACAAGAGGAAGTTTGAAGACACTCCTCGAAATAACCAAAACCAACAACAGAACAAAAGGCAGAACACAGGCAGGGCTTATGCTGCAGGGAACGGTGACAAGAAACCGTATGAAGGGACTAAACCTCTATGTCCCAAGTGTAACTTCAACCATTACGCCTTGTAATACCAACATTGCAATTACATAAGAAGCTTGGCCACCTGCAAAGGACTGTAGAGCCGGCCTACAACTGCAAAATAACACACCCAACACCGCAACAACAATACAACAACAACCGCAACAAAACCAATAACAACAACAACCGCAACAACAACAACCCAAGAGCCCAAGGGGCAAATACCAATGCCATCGTTTGCTTTGAGTGTGGGGCTCCAGGCCACTTCAAGAAGGACTGCCCCCAGTGGAAGAACAAGAACCAGGGAAATGGCAACGCTGTAGCCAGGGCTTATGCAGTGGGAGTTGCAGGGCAAAACCCAGACAACAACGTTGTGACGGTACATTCTCCTAAACAACCGATGTGCTTCATTTTTATTTGAATACTGGTGCAGATAGAAGTTTTCGTGGTCTACTCAATTTTTAGTACTTTGATTAATATAGCCCTCACTACATTAATCATGGTTAAAATGTTGAATTAGCTATGGTAAATAATATGGGTTAAACGGTATTACTGGGTTGCACGTTAAATTTTCTAAACCATCCTTTCACGTCCGACCGTAATGGCCAGTAAAATGGGTACTTAGACGTCATAATTGGCATGGACTGGTTTGACGCATACCAACCCGTTATTACTGTGCAAGAAGATCGTTTCGATTCCCTTTGGAGCGAAATCTTAATTTTTCATGGAGACAAAGTAGAAATAAACGCAGGACTCGATTAAACATCATCTCGTGCACCAAGACCCAGAAGTATCTGCTTAAAAGGATAGTCACGTCTTTTGGCACATTATTACATTCAAGGAGACTGGATACAAGTCCAAAGAAGAAGCAAACGCAAGAAGGTACCGATCGTACAAAAATTGTTTCCCGAGTATTTCCTGATACTTGCCATGTCTTCCACATACAAACAAAGTGGAATTTCACAACGGATCTAGTACCAGGAGCCTGAACCTGTATGCACGAGCACCTTATCGATTGGCCCCATCAGAAAAGAAAGAATTGGCGATCAACTACAAGAGCCTTCCTGACAAAGGCTTTATAAGACCTAGTTTTCACCATGGAGCTCCCAGTTCTAATCGTTAAGAAGAAAGATAGATCGTTTACGATGTGCATAGATTATCGGGAAACCAACAAATACGGTGAAAACCGTTACGCGCTACCGAGAAAATAAAGATTTAATTCGATCAACTTCAAGGTCCGAGTGTCTACTCGAAGATCGACCTAAGGTCAGGTTAATCACCAATTCAGGGTTCGACGATTAAGACACTCAAAGACTGCATTCCGAACCTCGATATGGCATATGAATTCCAAGTTATGCCGTTTGGTTTGACCAACGCACCTGCTGTATTTATGGACCTCATGAACCGAGTGTGCAAACCATATCTGGACAAATTCATAATTGTCTTTATTGATGATATTTTGACTATTCCAAGAACAAGCAAGAGCCGAAGAGCATCTAAGATAATATTAGTAGTTGTTGAAAGAAAGAGGAGTTTGTATGCAAAATTATCCATTGTGTGAATTTTGGATTCCCAAAGTACAGTTTCCTCGATCATGTGATTGATAATAAAGGCAATCATGTTATCCAGCCAAGATCGAATCCGATAAAGATTGTGGCCATCTCCTATGACACCATGGGAGATTCGTTAGATCTTAGTCTTGCTGGATATTATCGACGATTCATTGAAGGGTTTTCAAAGATCGCCAAACCATTGACCAAGCTCACTCAAAAGAAGGTCAAGTTTGAGTGGGGTGACAAACAAGAAGCAGCGTTCCAGTTATTGAAGCCAGAAGAGTTGTGTAGTGCACCAATTCTGGCTTCCGAAGGAAGTGAAGATTTTATCGTATACTGCGATGCTTCAAAGAAGGGTTTGGGCGCTGTGTTGATGCAAAGGGAAAAGGTTATTTCTTATGCATCATGCCAGTTAAAGATCCATGAGAAGAACTATACTACTCATGATCTGGAACTTGGAGCAGTAGTGTTCGCTCTGAAGATTTGGAGGCACTATCTGTATGGTACCAAGTGTACGGTGTTCACTGATCATAAGAGTTTACAGCATATTCTTAATCAGAAGGAATTGAACATGAGACAACGCCGATGGTTAGAGTTGCTTAGTGATTACGATTGCGATATTCGTTATCACCCAGGGAAGGCAAATGTCGTTGCTGATGCTTTGAGCAGGAAAGAACGGGAACCACCGTTAAGAGTTCGAGCTTTAGTCATGACTATTGGCTTGGATCTTCCTAAGCAAATCTTGACTGCTCAGACTGAAGCACGGAAACCAGAAAACATCAAGAATGAGGATGTTGGAGGTATGCTGATTGAGAATGCTAAATATCCAGAGGCAATTAGAACGGAAAAGTTGGAACCTCGTACGGATGGAACCCTATGCCTCAATGGCAGGAGTTGGTTACCTTGTTATGGCGATTTGCGGACTGTGATCATGCACGAGTCCCACAAGTCGAAGTATTCTATCCATCCAGGTTCCGAGAAAATGTATCAAGACGTAAAGAAGCTATATTGGTGGCCCAATATGAAAGCTGATATCGCCACCTATGTTAGCAAGTGCTTGACCTGTGCTAAGGTCAAGGCTGAACAGCCAGAACATCAGAGACAATCGGGATTTGTTGGTACCAACCCTAGATTCCTCAATGGAAGTTGGAAAATACATGATGGATTTTGTCACGAAGCTTCCTAAAGTCATCACAAGGAACGATACCATTGGGGTGATCGTTTGAACACGACTAGCAAGATCACTTCATCTTATACCCATGAAAGAAACTGACCCTCTGGAGAAACTAGCGAGAAATGAACCGAAAGAAGTAGTAACGAGGCATGGAAATACCGTCTCGATTATTTGTGATCGTGACCCTAGGTTCGCATCAAATTTCTGGAGGTCACTTCAAGAGAGCTTGGGTACAAGTATATGATATCAGTAATAGGCATTATCATCCACCCTCCCCAAACTGACGGACAAAGCGAGAGAACCATTCAAAGCTCTCAAGATATGCGTAAGCTTGTGGATCGACATTGGAAATGGTTGGGTTGTAAACATTTGCCATTGTCGAGTTTTCATACAATAACAGTTAATCATGCTAGCAATTAAAGGCTCGCACCCTTGAGGCAACCTTTACGGTAGAAATGTCGTTCCTACTGTGTTGGTGGCTTGAGGTTGGGAGAATTCTCAACTCACCCGTCCATGAGAATAGTACAAGATACGACTTGAGGAAAATATTCAAGTTAAGCAAGGAATGCAAGCCTGCTCGTGAAAGGCAAAAGAGCTACGCAGATTGAAGCTAAGCCCGGTGGAGTTTGAGGTTGGAGAGATAAAGTGAAGTTTAAAGTTTCGGCCTTGGAAAGGGGGAGTAGTAGCGTTTTGGCAAACGAGGGAAGTTAAATCCCAGGTTTGATTGGACCCTTTCAAGGTAAATAAAAAGGGTTTGGAGACGTGCCTACAAGCTCGAGCTTCCTGAGGACTGAGCAAGTTTCATAATACACATTTCACGTGTCCAACTAAAAGAAGTGTCATGCCGACGAACCCTTACCGAATCCGTGATGGAAACTTCCATTTTGATGACAAGCTTCCAGTTTGTCGATGGTGGTGGGGAACCTATATAGATCACAGATCGTGAAGTTAAACGGTTGGAAGCGAAGGCCATATCCCATTATCCAAAGGTCGATGGAACTCCAAGAGAGGTCCAGAGTTTACGTGGGAACGCGAAGATCAATTCCGGAAGAAATACCCACATCTGTTCTCAAAGACCGGGCCGTCGTCAAGTGCTGCGTCTTAAGCCTTGAGGACAAGGCTCATCTAACCAGGGGAGACTATAACACCTCCGTTTTAAGAACAATGTGACTACGTTTGACAAAGTCGTTATTTATTCTTTTGTATTGTTACGCGAATTGTTTTTAATATTGAAATCGTTAAGTAAAATCGCCGTAAGCAAGAAATAATATCAGTTATTAAAGCGTAAACGGCATCAGCAAATTATTGTTTACGTCAAACAAGGGTTAAGTAATATTTGAGAATAATTTTATTATACATTAGAGAAGTTATTTTTATCGGATACTAGAAAGTGTTTACGTTCGCGATAAATTACAATTATGGGTTTTCTCCCGGAAACCCTAAAAATTAACGAACGCTTCAACCAATACCTACGTTTTATATACAATATCAAATTTTATAAAAAATTATGCATACGAATATAATATATATACACGACTCATATGTATAAACAAGATCACAAAATACTTATTACAAAATACCAAGACTTTCACAAGTATACCTTTCTAAATAAACACTACACTATATACATTTTAAAAAAACTTTACTACACTTCTTTTATAATTACACAAGTACACTAAAAAGAAAAAAAATAAAATGACTCTAGTAAACACTTTCCTGTAATAACATGGAGATTCCCAAATAGAGACCAACAAACATAACCATTAAACCCTTGTTTCCCTCCCCTTTTGTCCCCTTGAACCCACGCCCCAACACAACCCTCCCCCTTTGATTTTCTAGTCAAACTTTTACAACTACAAATATCAGTTTTCTTCCCTATAAATACAAGCCACACTTAAAGTAAACTTTTCATACACTTTCACTTATAAAAATCACACTCTTTTCTCTCTTTTGCTCTCCAACCCACGGCATATATAAGCCATCTAAACAAATCATACAAAATTTTTCTACAATCCATTCAAGCCTATACACATCAATCCTAAGACACACTAAGGTGTTTACAAGCATTGGTTCTTCATTTCAAGGATTTAAGAAGAAAAGGAAGATTGGGGTTACAACCTAATCTATGGTTAAATAAGCTAGTAAGCTTTGGTTATGAGTCCTAAACAAGCGGGTTTACGCACTTATTTTCTCATCTCATAACATCACCATAAGGTCTCCTAATTCCTTTATACATATTTATTATCATTATTTAAGTGTAATATGTTATTATTGGCTAAATCACCACATAGGACATTTTATATGTAAAGATGAGTTTAACACTATGTTTATGATTTATACACTTTCTTATTTCAAATTGTCAAGATAATCATGGAAAAAAAATGGATAGTAAAATATATTAAACATATGGTTTAAGTATAAATTAGGGTTTATAAGAAGTTAATGAAACAAGCGTTTTATAAATGAATACATTTGGGATAATGCAAGGGCTGTTTTAGATTCGATATTTCATACAGTGGGGTGACTCATTTAAAAATAATACGCCTCATGAAGATTCCGAAAAGGTAGAAACTTGTCCAACGGATTTTATAACGAAAAGTTAGAGCGAAAACGAGGTAATATATTCTACTTATAAAAATCCAGCATTTGTTAAGTTAGTGGTTTCAGGCAGGATTTTAAGACAGGTATATAAGAGGCACATTCGAACGTTTGCGGGCTTACTTCCGAAACATGAAAGATCGTTCGCAAGGCGTTTTTACTTTCACCCGCGATGATTCTTTAAGTCTAAAAGCGTAGTGAAAAACGGGTCGTAAGGCGGGGGAATAAATCTGTGCTTTATTGGTAAAATAAATACGACTGTATCAGATCTGATGCGAGTGCTTTTTTCCTCCCAACTTCGTAGAGTTTCGTGTTCTCGAGGACAGAACTGGAAAGTTGTTCAAAGAATATCGTTTCGCATAAAGTTCTCTTTAAGAACACATCATGAAAATTGTGACACACACACACACACAACACACAAAATAAACTAATATACTACCCAGTAGTAACATTCACAGGCTACCAGTAGTAACAACACTACCAGTAGTAACAACACAACAGCATAACAACACTACAAGTAGTACCAGTAGTAACAACACTACCAGGAGTAACTAATACCCTACAAGGAATAACTATAATTACATTATTCAGATATTATAAATGTTTATTTAAAATTAAAAATATGTTTCACCTCAAACAATTAGATGGTGAATTGAGCTATAAAGAATTATATGTGGGTATCAAAGTTCTATAATCTTAGGGAATTTCATACAAGAGGCATCTTCTGATTGCGTAACGAACGAGTTGTTGGATTTAACGATTTAAAGTGTGCCTAAACTCCTCGTACGTCATGGTTCACATGACCTCTTAAAATTATGATAGCCCGAACGATATATGAATGTAACAACTTTAAGATTATATTCAATGTTATTAATTAAAGGTACTATCGGTACTTATAATACGACCTATAGTTGAATTAGGTTGCATTCAAGGGAATAAATCGTGAGCAATCCCACACTTGATATAAATTTATCAGATCACTCACACTTAGCAAAGATTAGGTAAGATTCATAGCCACCACACTTTTACATTTTCACGATTTACTATTATATTGGGGTGGAAACATGCTTTGGTTTACTAAAGGGACGCAAGAGGAATATTTTTCAGTCGATTACATGTTTGCCTAAGTAGCGATAACCCAAGTTAAGCCCATTATCATGACTTCAATTGCATAGTGTATAGGGAAATACATTATATGAGCGCAAATGTTATTTAATAGATCTTATTGGGGAAACGACCTCCGCGTTCGGTGGACTACTATCACCAGGGAACGAAACGTTATGAGGCATGTCGAATCAGGGATGTTTTCGGGTTAGAACATCATTTCGGCTGCGAGTAGGCAATATTTTGCGAACAAAGACTGTCGAGCTTCAGTGTCATGAGCTTAGTGTAAATGTAATCTGGTTTTGTTATTGTTTGCATATGATGTAATCATCACGGGAAAGTCTTGCGTCCTGCAAAATTTAAATACATAAACCTAATGAATTCACCAACAATTTGATGACATTTTTAAGCAATGTTTTTAGGAGGTCAATAGGCACGAGGTGCCAAGGATGCATTGGGTTACATTTTGGATTGCACGCTTAAAGACTTTTATATCATATTTTGGGAAATCTATGTCATCTTTTGTAATATTAAACAAGGAACAAGTGAAGCTATAAGCTTTTGTAATATGTCTTTTAATTAAATCCAATGTATCAATTTAAACGACTTTTTGTGTCGTTCTTATATATATCTTGTGCTGTTGATCTTGAAGTAAGACACGCCCCAGATTGCCTAATTTCCGCTCAACCCATTTTGGGGGTTGTTTACCAAGTTAAGCCCTATCAAGAGCTTTTCTCATGTCTTCTCTTTGAAGTCACTTAATTCAGCATATATTTTCTTTAAGAATTCCTGACCACCTTTTGAGCTCCTAAGAACTTTTGGATCAACTTCAGCTTCAGTGGCCACTTCCTCAACTACTTTAATCAGCTCAGGCTTGCTAAGTGCATTCAGTTTTACTTCCTGGGTAGCTCTTTCCATTCGTTCTTCTTTTTCTATATGAGCCTGAATTTGCCCATTGGTGAGTTGATACATCACTCATTGATTTCATAAGGAATTAATACTAAGGCATCAGGATCTAGACTAACTTCCTTTGAGGCTTTAACAAGCCTGCGTGGAGATTCATTAGTGTCTCTAGTTTACCTTTTTCCTCTATCTAGCTTATGATTTGAATGATCGGTATCATCGGGTTGTTCTTTCAGAATGTTTTGTAGAGGAGGTGTTGATGTGATGAACAGTATCAGTGAGTTGAGCTTAATGAATGAGCCAACAAGTTCAACTTCAGGAACAGACTTGGTTGTTGGCATGATGATGGTTATTGGAATTGGTTCAATGTGTCAGGGCTCTTGTACATGCTCCTTTTCAGCAACCCCAGGCTCTTTTTCTTCAGTGGCTATTGACTATGGCTCCCCCTAAGTGTAAGAGGGAGGTTTCTTCCAAACCATTGACTTTGCTTATACATTAATTCTCCCCTCCCCCCCCCCAAAAGCAGTTGCATTAGCTTTAGCAGTGAGATTGTTGGAATGACAGCACACCTGGATGGTGAGGAAGAAAGAGTCCCTTGCAAAGTCCCTGAACATCTCATTCCACCATCTCCAGATCGAATAAATTCCAAACTGCATGGTGACATGAGTGTTCTCAACATTTGTAATTCTTGTTTGAAGACTTGGGAAATTTATCTCCTTTAAACTGCTAGCAATCTCAGTGAGCCTTGCAGAGTTCTGTATGCTAACCATCAGCTGCAAATTGAGTTCAACTTTTAATTGAATCATCAGCCTCGCACACTGAGAACTAGAAAGTTTGAGTGATGTCCTGAAAGGTATTCACTGAGTTATATAACGAGCAAAGATTTGCCATTCCCTAAGAAGCTCAGTGAGATTTATGATGTTGCCAGAGGTAGTTGTGTTAGTTTTTGACATTTTTTGCATTGTTGCCTTTAGAGTAGAGTCGGCTTCAAGAGTTTTAGAGACTCTGTTCGATGACTTGAGAAGTGTTGTGCGTTCATCAACCCTTGCTTAATTGACATCTTTTTCAAACACACTCCATACACTAGCAAATGCTTTGGTCAATCTGCGTTCTTTGTTCCTCATTTCTTTACAGCATACTCTTCACACTACAGCCACTAAGATCAGAATAAGAGGGGGCTGTAGTCTTCTTCATGTTTGAATCCGCCATTGTCCGTCAAGAGCTGGCATAGAGAAATGAATGAAAGTTTTGAAGAATTCTTGCCAGGATTCTTTTAGTGAGTATGAACAGTTGTTGTCAGAAGACTTTGAAGTCCAAAATCCTGCAGAGACTCAGAATCCACATAAGAATGTGTATGTGAAAGGTTCAGGGCTCTTAATCCTCAAGGGGAGGGCTCAGGCCGAGTATATTTTTATCTCTTCTTTTTCTTGACTCTTGGGTTTCTTTGGTGCCTCAAGGGAGGGCTCATGTGAGATATGGATAAATGGTGATTGTTACTTTGAAGGTTCAGGGATAGGTTGTTCAGTGGGTTCTTCTTCTTCATCAGCAGACTGTTGAACCTCTTCATGCATCTCTTCCCTAGCCTCATACATTTCCTCATCACTTTAATTAGAGGCAATTGCATATATATCTCTGCAAAAGCTCAAAATTGCATATATATCCAACTTAAATTTATAATTGCGTATATATCCTTTCAAAAGCCTAAAAATTGCATATATACCTAACTTAAACTACTAATTGCATATATATCCTTAATAAAATTTTATAATTGCATATATATCCTTTTTTAACCTTCATAATTGCATATATATCATTTTACAAACCTTTAATATGTCTTTAATAATCAAATAATCATTGAAAAATAATTAACGAACTCTAACATATGATAACGCCAATTAATACATATATCTATATTCTAAACTTGATTTAAATATGTCTATAATTTGGTATAAAAGATAAGAACTTCGGTACTAAAATCACGATAATTTTCTATTTAGTGTTCTAAGTACTGTTCTTGGAAAAAACAAAGAACACACGAACGATTTGTGAAGCGTTAAACAAGAAATACACAAGTATCCTGAATTTTCCCGACACCTGTTAAACTGATATTCCAAAACTCTGACCTACTACGAACTTCCTTTTTATAGTTATATCAAAGCGGGGTTTTCCATAGCGAAGAGAAATCAATGTAACAACAACCTTGCAAAAGGCCAAGTATCTTGAAGTTGTAGTAAAGTGGTGGCGGTTTTACCCAAAGTGACGCACACTTGTGAGTTTTAGTGGAAAAAATAAAGGCCAATTAAATGAAGTTGTGCATTAGCCATCCACGAAGTACGGCGCCAAATAAGTTTGTGTGGCATACTTAGGCCCCCCAAGAAGCCTAATAAATACCTTCCTATGGCTCTCTCAATTCACACCTCCTCATCACAACTCATTCAGTTCGTTTAGAACACCCTAATAATAATAGAATTTATGTGATTTTAGGCTTGACAACCAAGGATCCAAACACCCCCTTCAAACCACCAACACCACCAAACATCTTACCACCATTATCCACCAATAATTTCTATATTATAAATCCTCCAAGAAGTAGCATTGAAGTGTAATTTTGAATCTATAGCGGGTTTTTGTTACAGAAATTGATCATAGTTTTTCCTGATTCAAAGTTGGTTGAGAAGGGGGTCCATTTCTAATGTGGTTTCTACTGCTCACGGGACTACATTCAAGGCTCTTGTTAGTCCAACCGTCATCCCTCTAGCAAAAATGATTAATGACCTAGAATGACAAATGCTGGATGGGAAGCTTGTGCTTGTGGATGATGATGAGAAACCGCTAAAAAGGTTGATGATCTAGTTAATACGGATAGTGATATTGAAGTGGAAGAAGTGTTTAGTGAAACTAGAGATTTTATGGCATCAACAAGCTCCAAGGTTGACAATAACTTTGAAACTAGTAGCGGTGTGAGGAATTAGAGCATTTTTGAACAATGGAGGGAGAGTTATATTGAAGAACCATACGATGATAATGACTTTTATGATTGTGGTTTGACTGACGATCAAATGAAGTTTGCGAATACTTTTGATATCAGTATTCATGGTCAACTTAGATAGCGTATGTTAGTCTCATAAGTTTGGCATGCTATAAGAATTTTTATGATAAGTTAGGTCTTAAGCACAAATGATGTATTTGTTTCTTCATATATTTGACAGGTTGAGATGTGAGTTTCACTCACATCCATTGTACTTAACTGTTTTCTAGAGTAATAAAATTACCCGGTTCAATTGACCCTTTACCAAAAGATTGGAGCACTATAATTGCAAGTCATTGTGCATACATAATTTTGTGAATTTTTGTGAATGTAGCATTGCTCAATAAAATTTGTTATTAAATCTAAAAAATTCAAGCTTCAACACATCACTTTTTAAGAAGTGTCAAAAAAATAGCT
Organism: Tanacetum coccineum; assembly: GCA_026074375.1. Classification (NCBI taxonomy): domain Eukaryota; kingdom Viridiplantae; phylum Streptophyta; class Magnoliopsida; order Asterales; family Asteraceae; genus Tanacetum; species Tanacetum coccineum. Next base: position 23,059 of record BQNB010058498.1, on the reverse strand, counting down.
ACAAGTTTCATTATATAGACAATGATATAGCTACTGGAATTTTTATGACTGACATAGTTTTGTCGCATTATGTGTGAAGAGTCTTTGTATTTAAAAACTGTTTATTATTATTATTACCTTATGGTTGTATAAAAACGTAATAAGTTTATAAGTGAGTGTTGGCAAATTCTAATTGTAGAGGGTCAAAGTACTGCTTAATGAAAAAGTCAAAGTACTGCCAGTCAAAGATCGAAGTACTGCCGTGGATATAGGAACTATAAAGTTTAAACGGTTGTTTTAGCATTTATCTTGTAACAGTTATTAGTGATAAGTATCAATTAGTGTTTTATGATATACAAGGACTGTAACTCTACTAGAGTATTATCCTTATGTTTATAAGGATCTCTAGGAAGAATTAGAAGATATGAAAAACAAAGAAAAACACGAAGTTAAGAATCATTAGTATTGTAATAGGGATCTGCAATTTGGGCAGATTCAAATGGTTTATAAAGAAATCGTTTGAGAAACTAAATGTGTGTTCTTCATAAGTACTCTGCCAACTAGATTCCGCATAGTTGACAGTATATCAGTGTTTCATTAAGGAATAACGATCCTACAAGTGGTATCAGAGCTTGTGTAGAGACTCTGACCTTGAAGAACTTTTAATCAATCGAAATCTTTCTAAACTCATAAAAGATGTCTGAAACAGAACCTATTCCTCCCACCTCGTCCGTTACTGCACTCAGAATCCCTATAATCAAGAAAGGTGAATATGACCGATGGTCATGAAGATGCGAAAGTATATCGCTATCACTGTCACATTCTATGGACATAATCCTATTGAAACCAAACACAACTGTCCTGCATCTCCCTCAGTGTCTGATCCAGACTTCACTTGCTGCAAAGCAAGAAGAAACTTGAGAAGTCCCTTCATATTACTGCTTTTCTGCCATACCTGATAGACATCTTCTCAGTTTTCATTGATGCTGTAGATGCAAAGATCTTTATGGAAAGCCATAAAAGCAAGATTTGAGGAAACGAAGCTCAAAGAAGATCGCAAAAGAATCTGTTGAACACAATTTGAGACGTTTTACTATAGGATCTAGGGAAGAAATAGATTCAGCATTATGAAAGGTTTCCAGCATATTTTAGCATGCTTGGATTACATGATGCTACGGTGTCATTGAAGATGGCAATTTGGAAGTTTCTAAGAAAGCCTTCCATCTGTGTGGGCATGTAGTGGATACCTTGATTCGGGGACAACCTGGATTAGACGATGTTAGACTTGATGATCTCTACAACAACTCAAAGGTGTATGAGCATGGAATTGAGGTGTCTCAAATTCAAACTCTCAAAAACATTGGCTTTTCTGGTCCACAGAAAGTCAGTGCAGTACTTTTTTTTTGAAACAAAGTACTGCTGAACCAAGCACATAATTCCCAAAAGATATACTTCAAGCTATACTAGAGCAAGGTGCTAAACTGGCTCCACTGTGTTTCGCACTCAGATGAAATCATATGTTCCTTCTTTGTCACAAGCATCGTATGCCCCCACAACACAAGATGATGAAGCCTGCTGCAAATTGATGACGATGCTATGGAAGAAATTGACATTCGATGGCTAAGAGGCTTGATTAACAGAAGGATAAGGAAGGTTATGAGGAAGACAGGAAGATCATTGACCTAAGCCAAAGAATGGTTTACCTTTGATTAAGTCAAAATTGAATGCTTTAATGTCAAAAGTTAGGTCATTTGCTAGAGAGTGTAGATTTGCTAAATAAGGTAAAAGAGACAATTTGGGTCGTAATGAAAAAGAGGATTGTGGCTATGGAAGATTCAACTCAAAAGCCGCCTTGTGGCAAAGACAACAATGAAGATATTTGATTGGACCAAGGACATTTGATGCTGAAACCAGTGGACATATGCTATGATGCACTGACTGGAGTTGAACAAGATGATTGGAGCATAGAGTTTGATGCAGAGCACATGCACTTTGGACAAGATGGACTTGATGATTTTGACTGGAGCAACAAAGCTGATGATGCACCAGTATCTCTAGCTTTGATGGCTACAAACTCAGAGGTACCTTACTGTTCCAAATGTAGTAAATCATATAAAAAGTTGCTTGAAAGCTATCAAACTGAAAGAGATAATTTTCAAAGAGCTAGGACTGAAATTCTAGGATATCAAATGAGCTTAGAGTCATTAGAGGTCATGCTTAAAACACATGAAAAGAATGAATATGCATGGGGTGATAAGTATGAACAAATGGAATATGACTTAAAGATAAGGGATTGAAACTTAGTTAAGAAAACAAAAGGAATTAGATCAAAGCCTTAAATAGAACGAGGATGATTTCAAAGTAAAACTTGAAATAATGGTCATATGCTTTTCGTACTTCAAACAAAGTCCTAAACAAACAAAGATATGTGTCTGATAAGTCATGTATAGGGTTTGGGATTGAGTCTAGTAATAGTATGGAAAGTGACATTTCATCTGGGATGAAACTATTGGACTGATATTCTACATATGAAAACTTCAAAAGAGAAAAGGCCTACAAAGCAGTACCTCCCCCTACAGGTACAATTATTCCACCTAGGGCAAATGTCTCCTTTACAGGGATAGATGAACTAGCCATTAGGAATAAAGTTGTTAATCAAGAGAAAACAAAATCTTTAGTCAATCAGCAATTGATAGAAATAAAGTCATAAATTGAAGATTGGTGATTGTGATGTTGAAGAGACTGATGTTTAGAAAGTCAAAAGGAAACTGCTTTTAACTCAGAGAAAGTGAAACATCTTTTGAACAAACCGGTTCCCCAAACAGTCAAAACAGTGTGGTCAAGAATCTAGGACAAAGGGACTTGGAACAAAGGGGGTAAATATGTTTGTATGTTACAGTCTCTAATCATTTATTAAGACTGCAATCTACATGAAAGATCTTAACATACCCCGAAAACGCACTTAAATCTAAGGGCACACAGGTTCAAGGAAACATGACCAGTTTGGAACAAAATTCAAAGAGTGAACCATGTAATTTCGCAAGAATAACTAAGGTACCCCTCACAAAAAAAGGAGATCCTTATATTTCTATCAGCAAGTACTTACAAGGGATGCTTGTAAGTACTGCTAGACCAAAATGCAACAAACAGTACCTTCAAACGTACTGCTAATGTGACTTATCAAGGTACTGCTAGATCTAGAGTACCACAGGTAGTACTTTTCACAAGTACTGATGGAAGGTTTTTATCAAGGATGGATAATAGAAGACCTAGAATCTCAAGTTACTCCACCCCCCCAATCATCGAGTCTTCTACCACGATGACTCTTCATAAGACCACAAAGTACCAAGAAAATTGTTGAATCGATGGTAAGAAAGGATAGTCTGGTTGGATCCCAAGGCAGTATTCAACAAAACTGTCAAAAAGAGTGCAATGATAGTCCAAGACAAACATGAACCAACAAGGGAACTATTCTAGAATCTATGAATTGGGGTCTGGTCTTACAAACTAAGCAATTTGAGTTGTAACTCCATTAGGCGGTATCCAAGTCAGTTATGACTTGGGTCCCTAAAAGAGTCTAATTATCCTGAAATTGTTTGTATCAGGCAATCCAGAAAGAAGATCTCAAGGACTATGCTATCATGAAAGTGTATGCTCTGGAAAGTATGACAGGAGACAAGGACAAGTTGTTGATTTTAAGGTTCAAAGGGATGGTTATGGGGCCTTTGGAAATGACACTAAAGGTGAAGAATCTCAGGAAAAGGAACCATTAAGACATCATGCTTAGATTTTGAGAAAGTTAGCTATGTGGAAGAGCTTAAGTTCAATCTCTTATCCGTTTCTCAAATTTGTGATAAGAAGCACAATGTTCTCTTCACAGATAAAGAATGTCTTATCCTATCTCCAACTTAAGTTTTGATGAAGATTTTGATATTTCTTAGAAGCTCTAGATGAATGATGTTTACAGCTTGGAATCGAAGATTATTATTCCTTCTGGTGGAATCACTTGTTTGGTTGCAAAGGCAACAGAGGATGAAGCTGTCCTATGGCACAGAAGACTGGGGCATGTCAACTTCAAAAATATCAACAAGTTGTTAAAGGCAATCTTGTTAGAGGTTTACCTTCAAAGACATTCAGCTTGGATCATCTCGTGTGGCAGTAGAAAGGTTAAAAGACAGGGCTTCTTGCAAGAAGATATGAGGAAAGAACTGTCAGAGAACCTCTTGAATTGCTCCCAATGGATTTTTTGGACCTGTTTCAGTAGAGTGTATAAACAGAAAAAGTTACTGTTGTGGTCACTGATGACTGCAGCAAATTCAGTTGGGTGTTTTTCTTGGCCTACAAGGATGAAACATATGATATGCTTCATGATTTGATTGTGGGTTTGGAAAACAGGCTAAGACATAAAGTGAAGACCATCAGGTGTGATCATGGAACAGAGTTCAAGAATCAACTTATGAATGAGTTTTTGTGCCAAGGAAAGGAATCAAGAGAGAATTAGCATTTGCCAGGGACTCCACGGCAACAATGGTATTGCAAAAAGAACAGAATGGACTCTTATTGAGGCTGCTAGAACTATGTTAGCAGACTCATTCTACCTATTCAATTTTGGGCTGAAGCAGTCAATACTGCTTGTTATGTGCTTAATAGAGTGTTGGTGACTAAACCTCAAATGAAGACTCCTTATGAAATCTTGATGGGAAGATCTCCTAACATCAGTTTCATGAGACCTTTTGGATGCTCTCTGACTATACTTAATACTCTGGATCATTTGGGTAAGTTTGATGGCAAGTCAGAAGAAGGATATCTGTTGGGATACTCTACTAACAGCAAAGGGTTTAGAGTCTATAAAGGGCACAAGATAAGGTTCAAGATTGTCTTCACTGTAAACTTTCTTGAGAATTAGGAGATCAATAGGAAAAGGGTCCTGATTGGATGTTCTGATCTTGACCTTTTAAACTCAATCCATGAATTTACATTCTCCTGTCAGGAAAGAAAAACTAAGCTGTTTCAAAAGAACAAGGAATAGCTTGTGATGATGCTGAAGATTTAGATGACCAGCAATTCATTGTTCATACCACTCAGCCTATGCCTCCAGAGGAACGTACTGCTGCAAAAGAAGTTAAATTGTCCTCTGAAGATCAAGCTTTACATGATGAGCTTGTAAGTTTGATGCATCAAGAATCTCTTGCCAAAGCTCATAATGATGACCAAAGGATTGCTTTTGAAGAGGAAAAGAGGAGAATATCTATTGCAAAGGGAAAAGAACATATTGACAGTACTTTCACTCTAAGTACTGCTAATAAACACTGTCTCTCAAAGTACTGGCATTACACCTAAGATACTGATGATGAAACTCCACGATGGTGTTTTCTCTACACTCTTTTGATGTGAGGAAGGCGGAGTTGCTGACTACAACAACTTGGATCCTACCATTGATGTTCCCTCTACTCCCACACTTAGAATTCATAAGATTCATTCTCAAGTCAAATTATTGGCAAAAGTACTGCTGGGGTTCAAACAAGAAGAAAGCTTCAAGACAGTACTTCAAATCAACATCAAGCATTGCTGTCTTTCATATACAAGCAAAATAGAACTAACCACAAAGATCAGCAAACATGCTTGTTTGCTTGTTTCTTATCTCAAGAGGAACCCAAGAAAGTCTCTCAGCCTTAGCTGATGGAAAGTTGGGTTGAAGCGATGCAAGATGAAACTGCTTCATTCAAGTACATGAGGTATGGCGTGTTATGTGACCTACCAGAAGGCAGACGGGTGATTGGAAACTAAATGGGTTTTAGAAACAGAGAGTATGAACGGGGTTACTATTATCAAGAACAAAGCACGCCTAGTTTTGCACAAGGGTACAGACAACGAAGAAGGTGTGGATTATGATGAAGTATTTTGCACCAGTTGCCAAATTGAAGCAAATCAGACTTTTTTGGCATTTGCCATTTTCATGGGCTATTACGTCTATCAGATGGATGTCAAATGTGCAATTTTTGTCATGGCAACATCACAGAAGAGGTATATGTCAAAACAGCTCCACGGTTTTGAGATCCTGCTTCATCCAACAAGGTCTACCAGTGTTTGTCAGGGCACTTTATGGCCTGCATCAAGCCCAAGAGCATGGTTGAAAGGACTTTCCACTTTTCTTTTGAAGGCATGATATAGGAGAGGGCTATTGATAAAAACTCGTTTATCAAGAAGGTTAGAAGAGATATCATGTTGGTAAGGTATATGTTGATGATATCATCTTTGGATCTACCAATTCTTCTATGGTGAAGGATTTGGTAGATCCTTTATGCAAAAGAATTCAAGTGAGTTCATGGGTGAACTCACTTTGCTTTAGGGCTTCAAGTCAAGCATTCTAATGGTTTTTTTCTAAGTCAAGACAAATATGTGAAAGACATTCTAACATGTTGACTTTAGAACCTTAAGCCAGCATCTACTCCTATTGAAGCTCATAATCTCTAGGAAAAGATGAGAAGGTAAAGATGATGATGTACATCTTTATCAGGTCTATGATTTGGGTGTCTCTATGTACTTAACTGCTTCAAGACAGACATCTTTGATTTGCTGTTTGTCTGTGTGCAAGATTTCAAGTCACTCCGAAGGTTTCTCATCTCCATGCTGTCAAAAGGATCTTTAGGTATCTCAAACATCAACCTAATTTGGGTTTATGGTATCCTAAAGACTCTCCTTTTCATTTGGAAGCTTTTTCGGATAGTGACTATGCTGGGGACAACCCTTGATAGAAGATCAACGTCAGGAGGATGTCAATATCTTGGAAGAAGACTGGTCTCTTGGCAATGCAAGAAACAAACAATTGTGGCTATCTCCTCTACAGAAGCAGAATATGTAGCAGCTGCAAGTTGTTGTGCTCAGGTTCTTTGGATGCAAAATCAACTACTTGATTATGGATTTAACTTCATGAACACTGAAATCCATATAGACAATGAGAGCACCATTTGCATTGTGAAAAATCCTGTTTTTCACTCAAAGACCAAGCATATTCAGATTCGACATCACTTCATTCGAGATTGCTATGAGCAAAGGCTCATTAATGTGGTCAAGGTTCATACTGATGACAATGTAGCAGATTTACTCACCAAAGGCTTTGACTTGGCAAGATTTAACTTTTTGGTGGTAACTATTGGGATGATGAAACCCATAGCTATTCTTTGAGGGGAGGATCAAATATTAAAGTACTGATGATCAGTAAAGTACGGTTTGTTTAGATTGGATTTATTTGAAGCACTCTTGCTATATTTGAGGGGAGGGAGATGCGATTTTTCAGAGGTTTGATGATTTGAAGAGATAGTTTGCAAAGTTGAAGGGTTGTCGTTGCACATATTTGAGTTGGACATCTTTTTGTGTCTGCAAAGTACTGCTATCAACTCAAAGTACTGCTTGCCTTAGAAAGTACTGCTTAGACAACAAAGTACTGTTCTAACGTTCGGTCACGGTCAAACATACATTTTTGCGCTAAAACGTATTTACACGGTAAACTTCATAGTTATCTACACAACCTATTTTACTCAACTGAATTTGCTTTTTCTCTCACTCTATCTCTTTTCTTTCATAACTTTTTTGGGAATTACCAACCTACGACGCACATTAATTTTCCCTTCAAATGGCAAAACATTCGCTGCTGTGTACAAGTACACATGATTGCGTGTGAGGAAAAGACGGCTCAGAATGCTTGATTTTTATCAAAAATCATCGACTTTCTCACTGGTGCTCCATTAAATTACTTTTGTCTGGTTGATCATGATCTTATTGGTCCATGGCTTCAACAATTTGGTCTACCGCTATCTCAAAGTAATCACTGAGTACCTCACATCCGACGCCATGTAGCTGCAAGAAGATTTGATTTCTGAAAAAGCAACATTCGAGTGACCTACTCTTGATGATGAAAAATGGAGTTGATTGCTTTCTCTAAGCAAGTTATTTGGGACGTGCTCAGAGATATTGGATACGAGGGTAAATTTTGCCACAACTCACTTTCTCAAAACGTTATTTAGCCCACAGTGGAGTACTAGGTCCATGTATTACTTCACTGCCTTAGGTCCTAAGAGCATTCATGGGAACACTTGGGACAAACTCGCCTTGCTTTGTAGGTCTAGCCACAAACCAAAGTTTAATTTCTCTTGATGATTCTAACGGGATGCTAGGCATAGTGTCCAATGGTACACCTTTTCTTATGTATCCTAGGTTCGGTTGCAATTGTTTTTGAACAAGCAGTTAGATGGGGTGACAGACCTCAGGACTTTATCACCTTCGTTTCAATTCCTTCAAGGTTTTTACATTTCTAAGGAAGCATAGTACTAATGTTCTCTTGTTGGATTAACACCTTGACTCCATCTATGTTAGAAGTAGTCACAGCATTGGCAGCGGAGGAAGAACAGAGTACTAGCCCTCATTCTAGGGCTGCAAGTTATGCAAGGGAAGCTCAAGGCACTCCAACTCAAAGTGCTGCTCATTCTCAAAGTGCTGCTCATTCCCAAGTGCTGTGGGGGGGGGGGGGGTCGGGGGGGGGGCGTGGGTGGGGGGGGGGGGGGCGGGGGTGCTCATTCCCAAAAGGTGTGCTCATTCTCAACGTACTGCTTCAGTACAAGGTACTGCTTCCTTCCATGGTACTGTGTAACTCTCAAGGGACTGTCTGACATACCAAAAGGAATGCTGACTTCCAAGGTACGGCTGAACCTCATGATGCTGCTTCTATTCCTAAATCTCCCAATGATTATACTCCCACAGATGTGTTTCAAACGTCTGGAGGAGATGAGGGACTTTTAGATATATATGCTTTGAACAGAGAAGTTCGGAGACTCAAGAAGCAAACTCTTTCTCAAGCTAAACAAATAATCAAGCTCAAAGCCAAGCTCAAGAAATTGTCCAAATTCGTCCAGCCAGTGGTCAAAATCATGACTCTTTGGGAGAGAATCAAAAACTTAAGAAGCTAAAGAGACGAAAGAAAGAAGCATACGGATGAAAGTGTCTTCAGTCAAATTGGGGAGGAATAAGGATGAAGGAACTTTGTCTGAAGAGCACAATGTTCAAGAAGAAGATACAACACATCCTTTCTTTGATGATATTGTGATCCCAGATGCTGCTGTTACTCTGATTTGGAAGAAAGTGATGAGACTGAAGAAGTTAATATTGAGGAGAAAGAAGCTTCTAATGTAAAGAGTGGAGAACAGAAGCATTTGGGGATTTGGAGACACTCAAAGTTACTATAGACAAGGTTACTATTACTCAAGGACCCTAAACTTTGAAGATGAAGCAGGTCCTTTCTAAGCCACTTCGTCCAATTCAAGGTATGGACTCTGAGAACATACATAATGCTGCTGAAGTTCTTGTCTCAATTTCTAGACCAAGAGTGTTGCTCATCCTGGGTCCCTTACAAACTCAACCCAACAGCCAATCAAGGTACTGATCCTAAAGCTAAAGGCAAAGGGATAGACTGGTTGAAGAACCTAAGACTGAAATTAACTTTTCAACAAATCAGAGCCTTGGAAACTACAGAACTGATGAGGAGGTTGCGTGAAAAAGTCAAGGTGATTCGGGATGCCGAAGAGAAGAAGAGCGTTTGAAGAATTGAGGGAAAACAAAGCCAAGACTACTTTGAGGAAACTATCTCTTGCTCAATGAAAGAAATCAAATAGATGAGTTTCTTAAAAGGTCAAGGTATACTAAAATTTGTAAAAACTTAAAGTATTTCCACAGATGAAGGATTGGATGACAACGGTTTCAAGCATCTATTAAAGCTCCTTCAAAGATTTATTCCATGGATTCGGAGAAAGAAAGGGAGATGTTGAAGGAAAGAGATGCAAAAAGACTCTTAAGAAAAAGGAAAGCTACAATATCTGAAGAACAGCCATCAAAGAAGCCTAAGTTAAGAACAGAAACAATTGATGAGCTCAGAAATTACCTTAGGGTTGTAGACTTTGAAAAGAGTGTACACGATAAAGAGTCACTAGAGGAATTCCATGTTACAGAGCTCCAAGTTATTGATTCACCTGATGGAGAGTATCTTATCATTCACAGAGAGAATAATCATTTTAGGGCTTTTGATACTTTGTGGGAGATACTGCATGTCTTAGATAGACAGGATTTATATCACCTATATCGAGTTGTTGATGACTATTATGAGCACATTCCTCCAACCGGCTTAGGTTTGATGCTTCTGGGTGATCTAAACATTATTTGGGAGACGGCTGAATCAAGTGATGATGACTTCTGGAAGGATCAAGAAGAATGGGAGATTATAAGATGGAGGTTTCATGAATCTTCGGGAGTGCATACACTAGAGATAGAAGATGGCACTATGATTCACATGCTGGCTGAGAGAAGATATCCTCTATCAAGAGAGTTGATGATAAGGATGCTGGAACATGGAATGGAAGTTGAAAAACGAAAAGTGAGACAGCCATTACTTTGTACCATCTTTCATTTTGTGGACAACGGCAAATGAGTGACTATCTTAAAAAACCTGGTATGTTTTATCAAAATTTTTCTTTTATATTTATATCTTACCTTTGTAACAGGACTTAACTGTGAACAAAGCAGTACTTTGTTTAAAGTACTGCTAGTGTAAAACAAACAGTACCTTGATGAAGATACTGCTAGTTAAAAAGTTGTTTTTGAAATGTTGGATAGATTTGGTGTGCAAAAGATTTAAGGGCACGATATTTAAATGTCAAAATGTTTTAAGGATTGTGTGCTTGGTTAACCACCACATAGCAAATGTTTCAATTCACCATGTCTTACAAACATAAGAATTGACTAGGTCCAAATCAAAACAGTTTGGTTAAAGGACATTTAAAATCTGTTGATGGTTGACAATTTACAAAATTGTATGAGTGATCAATACACCATGGGATTACACTGAATTATGGCTACTCAAAAGAAACGGCTTTTTGGTAAGAGAACTCAAAATCGTTGATAGCTTTAATGTTTCTCCAAAACTTATGGTCCTCAACTCACCAATGTTTGCTTACTGGAGAGTTGACTATTCCTGAGCAAACTTGCTACAGGTAAAGACTAATCAAAATCCGTATTATGGTTGTAATGACTTACCAAAAGTCATTAGTATCAACACAACTATGATTCAGGTGCGGTGTTTGAAGTGTTTTTCAGTTCATCATGATTATTACCTTTGCTAGGTACCAAAGAACTGACTAGCCAAGAGTGAATGGCTGCTTGGTAAAGGCTATCAAATTCATTCATGTTGCTGAAAAAGATATGTTGCTGAGAGACAATCTGTTGAGGCAAAGACAAAGATTTGAAGAACGTGTGGTTGTTCAAGATAAGAGGTTTCATTTTCAAGATGCACAAACAGATTGTGTATCAAGATACTGCTCAAAGCTGAGCTTAAAAAAGATTGAAGGCAAGTACTGCTTAAATGACAAGACACGCCTGATGCTTAATAAAGAAGACCAACTATCAAGAAACTTGGGAAGTCAAGCAAGTTTTTAGAATCTAAAGTTAGGGGAGGATTGATTGGGAAAACAAGTCGAAAGGTCAAAGTTTCTGCTCGAAAAGTTCAAAGTATGCATTAATGAAAAAGTCAAAGTAATGCCAGTCAAAGGGTCGAAGTATGCCATGGTATAGGGACCTTTAAAGTTTAAACGGTTGTTTTGCATTTATCTTGTAACAGTTATTAGTGACAAGTATCAATTAGTGTTTTTGGATATACAAGGACTGTACATCTACTAGAGGTTATCCTTATGTTTATAAAAGGATCTCTAGGAAGATATTAGAATATAGAAAAAACAAAGAAAAACACGAAGTTAAGAATCATTAGTATTGTATTAGGGATCTGCAATTTAGGCAGATTCAAAAGGTTTATAAAAGAAATCGTTTGAGAACTTATTGTGTGTCTCAAATAGAACACCTGAAAATGGTTATAATTTCGTTGTGTTAAACACAATAAGCTCTTTAAACAAGCAGTCTCAACACACACCTTTAATTAGCACACCAACTTTGGTGAATAAATATGATCTGCATCGCTAAAAATAGTTGCTTTGGAGAGGGTTGGAATATTAATAATTGTTAAACTATCCTCACCCCCTACAAGGCTGGATCGAGGTCTTTTTCTAACCGAAAGCAACCTCTCTACCTTTAGTAGGGGTAGGGCTGTCTATGTCTCAACCTCCCCCATACACCGTGGAAGACGGTACTGAAACCCATAACCCTTGAAAAACGATATTGGGAGTTACTTACTTTTTTTTGTTAAACTATCCATCACACCAAGACTTTCTTCTCCAGCCTTAATCATATATATGCAAGAAATTGAAGTAACTAAGTTCCATGACTTCACTCAAAATGTTGGATTAATGTAATCAGCTAGTTTGATTAAAACTATCTGGAATTGTATTAGATAGAAGGATCTGCTTAATGCTTATCTATACTACATTATAAAGCATTTGAGACATTCTATATTTAGAATGTCTGAAAATTTAGACTTTTCCTTTTCTTTTTATAGAAATATATCTTTTTAATAACAAACACATTCATCTAACAATCTTTTGTAACAATTTTTTTTATGTGTAATCTTTACCATACATCTCATTTTATTAATCTCATCATCTTAAGGTGACATGTGTCACTTCTTAAACTAAAAAATCACCTTTATTTTTAAATTGAAATATCTTTTATATATTTATTATTTTTATTATTTAATTTCACCATATTTTCTAAAATTTTGTGCTAGAAAATATGGATTTAAATGAAGAATTTGAAAACTATATTGATTTTATAATAATTTGTATGGCTCCAACAGGTATCTGAATTTAAAAGATTGATCAGATGGCAAACCCTTTTCTCTTTAATTCAACATCAATTTTAATTTACTTTTATTAATTTTTAGTTTTTTTATTTTTAATGCCTTCGAAACCGCTTTGCGCGGGTACCGTTCTAGTAATAGCATAATGTATTTTAACCGCGTTTTAGTCATTCATAATCTATGAAGAATATATGTGAGCAATCTTTGTTGGACTCTTAAACATATATATATTATATGAGATTACTCTAGTGGTAATTGCAAATTTTGTCAACACACTTTTAACAACACATTACTCTAATACCGAAAGATCGATCGCCATGCCAAAGTGTTTAAGTTAATCAACAACATGATCCATCGATCGTATTCGTATCAAAACTAGAAAATATATGTAACCTAAACCAACGCTCGTTTACACGGAGTTCCAAAAATAAAACTACTATTTGCACTTTTAGGACAATTATCACTATGGATACAATGAATTATAATGAAGCAAAATGTAATTACTAACATATAACACTAATCAACTATCCCGTGGTTTCTTCTTAGCTTTCTTGGATTCAGGCGTCTGTGTAAATGTGAAATATTCACCAAATGAAAATCGGTTCCTTTCATGATGAGTACCTACAACTGCTACATCCCATTTGTAAATTTCCATGATAACTTCTGGCCTTTGTTTATCTTTTGCTTTTTAGGATCGACCGCCATCATTCAGTGTTTCTTGGGGTGTACTTTCTTCATACTGGTGTAAGCTAGGGAATTGCAGATCATACTCTTGATCACGTTTGTTACTTTCAGCATCAACAGACGATTCAGGGTCTCTAACCGTATCAACGACTTTTGGTGGACTTTGTTCATCACTTAAGCCTTCAGGGTTCTCAACATCCTCTTGTGATGGATCATCTTCCTTTGTTTCCTTTTGTGGTTCTTCTGTATCATGACGTTGTATATCACGCAGATCCAAATCGACAAATGATTTAGGTTCTATCATTTTCTCGTCATCATCTTGTGGTCGACCTTGTTGGTTACTTATGCTTTTTTGTTGCATAATATTTGAAATATCACCCGCTTTTTTGTTGCATAATATTTGAAATATCACCTTCAATCTCAAGATTCTGATTACTAACACATGGTTCAGTAATTGACGTAACAATCATTTCTAAATCATCTTGTGTCTGATCACTAGTAATCATATTGGAAACATTATTTTGATCAAGAACAGTAGCACATAATTCTTGGTTCTTCACATCATCATCTTGTTTATCAGTCCTTGCACCTACTTGTTCCATCTCATTCATCAGTTTCAAACTAAACTGAATCTCATATTTAAATTTCAAAACACGCTCAAGAATTGTCTCATCAACGTCTACAATACCATCG
>BQNB010058497.1:5000-37741 GCA_026074375.1 Tanacetum coccineum | reverse complement strand
TTTAAGATTTCACATGGAAGAGATACGGTCATGGTCTTAACTCTTGAAGATACTCCAACAAACAGGCTATTTTAGAGCGGAAATAAATCACCAAGAGCCTCCAAGAAAAGTCGGGAAACAACTTACGAATATTAACAGGTACCAACAAGATATATGTTTATATAGATGCCATGAAACAAAATGTGTTATGACATCATAAAAATAGGATTACTAATATTATGTGTTTTAGGTAGAAATGGAGGAAAATAGGTGTTTGGAAGTTACGTTTCTTGCAAAAGTTATGCTTAAATCAAAGTCACATCTATGGGTAACATTTATGGTATTATTTTCTGAAATATAAACCCAGGGCAGATAGTATGTAAATAGTATTTTGCTTCTGATACAGTCATACGCGCTTTTAAATGTAGACCAAGTAAACCAAGATACGAAATTATGTGCAACGATGAAGACGACGATGAGCGCCTCACTGTGATAACGGTAAAAAGATTAAAGCCGGGTTGATTGAGAACGAGAAGCGCTGACAAACAAATTCGTATATAAGAGCAAAGGTATGTAAGCTTTGCACCATATACAAACTAGTTACTTCGTCCTGTACAGGTTCCATTATGCCACATTCTTTGTACCCTTATTATTAATGTAGCATTTATATTAATTAACGATACTAAAGTTGAACTAATAAGTTGCAAAGAAGATGTAAATTCTATGATACCAAAAAATATACTCTAGATTATAATTGACAAAAAGTGTTAACATTGCCTTAGTATGAATCTCACTTTATTCCCATTCATTTGAATGTTGCAGTACTTCAAGTGCGAAGGCTATTTCAACATGTGAGTTCGTTATCGACTTTATAATTTTTATTTTGTTGATTGTTTCGTGTTTTATCATGCTAATACTTACGTAGATCGCTGATATTTCTTTTTCCTTTCTTATGTTATTTTTACAGACATGTTGTCTTTAACCGCTCGCAACCAACTTTGAGGTGTGGAAACCATCATACTGTGACGTGCCAGCCGAGAGGTGGTTGTGAAAGACTTGCTGAGGGATGCTCTTTCTGCACGAAGGGTGATTGATGGTTTTAGTCATGACTTTTAGTCACGAGTTTGGTTTATATCATTTTCGTGCAAGACTTGCTGAGGGGTGTATCATTTTCTTGGCATAGTCATGAGTTTGGTTTGTATCATTTTCTTCGTGTTCATGTATGTTAGATGTAATATTGAATTCGATAAATTTTGGACTTCCTCATCTTAGTCGTTATGAATGTACAATAACAAACACCACCTTCAAAAGCCATGACGACGAAAAACCTCGTGCTCCGCAGCGGAGCGCGGGTTAAAAATCTTGTTTCTCATAATTGTCAGGTGAAATTAACTAATATATAGCCCAACATCTTAGTGTTTAGGCAGGTCACAATGAGGGGAGCCCTCGCCCTCACCTCCATTTTGACTTGTGACCTCCATTGTGATTTGTGAACACCTCTCATCATTCAATTTTTTGCTGGGGTACTTTTAATGGTGATGACCATTGAAGTTGAAAAGCGATGGTAGTCATGATATACTGAATAGTGATATGGCGCAAACGTGAAGAAGAAGACATGACCAACCATTATAAGTTTGTGACTAGTCTTACAACTATTTGAGTAGTCTACATATAAACGAATAGAAACATAAAACTTAGGCCTATATGGGCTTCCTGGAAACAAATATTGTTTTTTGAGAATCCAGCAAACGAAATTACTCAAATAAATTTCAAACCCAACAGGTGTCTGTTGATTTTCACAAATTAGTGTGTGGAAAACTAGAAGGGGGGTTGAATAGTTTACCGCTTTTTAATTTAATGTTTATGTTTTTTTATAAAAACTTAGATTCGACTTTTTATGAATTCAATACTTGCACAATATGAATAATATAAATAAGTAAGAATAAATAAAGAAATAAAAGATAAGAGTTAGAAAGATCAAACCACAACACAAGAATTTATAGTGGTTCGGTTACGAAGCACCTCTTTGCCCTACTCCACTCCTCGAGCACCTAACTCGAGAGTTTTCTTCACTACGTCAACAAACTCCCTTATGGCGGAGAAAATCGTACACAACTTTCGCTTATATCAATTTCCGACACTAAGCTAGATGTCGAGTTCTAATCTTAGCTTGAACCAATCTATCACGACTTCACAACTTCTTCACTACTTTCACGACTTCACAACACAACTTCACAACTACACAACTTCTTCACGCCTTAGTATTCTTCACCACACTACTTCACTACTTCACTTCTACTTTCACACCTAACTATCACAACTTGGATGAATCACTAAGATTCAACTATACTTACAACAATCACCAAGATCTATCTACTACACAACTTTACAAGATTTACAAATGATTTACAAGTTATGATATGGATGCAACAAGATTGCAATACACACTTGAGGTGTAATACTTCTTCACTTGATGATGGAAGTATTCTTCTCTTGCACTTGAGGAATTGAGCTTGGATCACTTGGAAACAAAGCTTTATGATTAAATGATCAAAGGATTTTAATGAGATGTGTGGGCTGTTTTTGATCAGAAAGAATGAGTACAAAAGGTGAGAAAATAGTGGAGAATAGTCCAGTATTTATAGGACATTCTAGAGGAGCGTCTACCTATGGGCGGTCCCCTTAAATAGGTGGGCGGTCCCCTTATAGATAAGGGGACTACCCGTGTATTTAAGGTGGCCGCCCTATATTAGGCGCTCCCCAGTTTATCCTTTTGTGTAGGAGGAATTTTCTGGAACTTTCTAGCCGTTTTACGTTTAATTTTATATTGAACGTTTTTATATTTTGTGATTATCAAAACGTAAAGATGTGAAAACTATTAATAATGTTTTTAGGCGTGAGTTTTATGTCATTTCTCCCCCTTTTTGTAGAATCAAAAACGCATCGTCGAGAATTGCTAGTAAAATCGATGGAATAAATGCTCCCCCTTGATGTGTGCTCCCCCTCGTTCGAGGGCACCAAGGAATCGAGCTATAGTTTCTTGGCTACAAAAACGAGTTAGAACAATACAAATATTTCTAACATGTAGCAAGAAGGAAAAATATGGCATAATAATAATGCAACCAACAATAATCATCCATTAAAAATAAAATAGTGTGTGAACCACACTCATGAATACATAAGAAAAATAACATGCTAACATTCATGAGATTTTTAAACTACAAAAAGTCTAATAACTAGTAAAGCTCCATAGGACTTGCTTGTAAAATGGTGGATGGACAATTATTTGAGAAACTAAACATAGAGTATGTTTAGTTTGGGGAAGATGATGGAGGTGGTGGGATCATGGTTGTTGGTGGTTGTGAGAGCATATGTTCAATATATAAAAACATATATTGGAGTTCATCTATTAATCCAAATATGAGAGTACGATTGTAAATGCAACACAAACATGAATCTCCATGTGCCTCAAGAAGGTTCCAAGGAATGGGATGACTAAGGATAGGTGGTGATGGTGATGGAGTATCAAATTGGACATTAAGTGGGGTTATTGGTGAAAGGGTGAGAGTGATGTCCATTGATGCATTTTCTTGAGCTGGAGGTGGTGGAGAAACTCTTGGAGGAAGAGATGTTTGTGGGTTCAAGTAACCATTGGTAAAAGTGATGTTGATGAGGTTGGTGATTTGGGTATGTAGTCAATTAAGGATGAAGAAGTATCTTTGGTTGATGGTGTTTTAGAAGGTGCATTAGGAGAACTAGGTGATGAGAGTTGAAGTGTGGGTGATGGAGTTTTTGTGTCATCATGGGTTAAATCCACAAACAATTGTTTTGGTGGAATGATGTTGATTTTTGGTCTCTTGGATGCTTTGGAAATGGAAGCTCTAGTGGATGCCATGGATGTTGATAATGGTTAGTGTATGATGAGGAAGATGATGTGTTGGTGATCATCATTTGGAAGGGATTTATGGGAAAGAAATGGTTTGAAAATGGAATGAGTTTGAACTAGTTTAAGTTATTCCAAATTGTGTTCGAGCATTCTAGGCAAATATAGCTGAGACTAGGTAAAAGAGGGTCAAAAATTAGGAAAATACTATTTTACCCGTGATTTACTAAGGCGGTCCCCTTAATTAGGGGTCGGTCCCCTTAAAGATAAGGGGGCCACCTGTTATGAATTAAGGGGGCCGCCCTCTGCTGGTTCCAATTTTCACAAAAAAAATGATTTTTCTCAGAATTTTTGTGAGAGTATTTCTGTTTTGGTGGTTTATTTGCAGCAAGTCCGATTGAGTTTTATGAGCACATTTAATCATATAACACGCAATAAACACATCAAATCATGAAACCAAAATAACATAAGTTGTTGATTAAATAACACAACCAAGGGTTTAAATCATCATAGCAAGCAAGTATCTAAAGATAACCAACACCTAAGTCTTTTTGAATAAATCGAATAATCACCACACAAGTTGTTTAGAACATACACATAATGAAGTTAAAAATTGTCTCAAACTACATTTAGCTATCTAGCTAGTTTCATTCCTATGTGTTGGGATTCTAGATTTGATGAGACAAAATAAATATAAGAATGAAACAAGAAGGACCAAAATTGTCATCATGAAGTTCTACAAGATGTAGAAGGAAATAAAGATTTGGTCAAAATAAAATAAGAATGAATATTAATGAGAAGATAATTAATTGATTCTCTTATTAATATATTAATTAGTTTTCTTGTAAGCCTTGGACTTCTTATGCTATAAAAGGAGGTCCAGACATTTAGAAAAATTCATCCATAGCATAGTCGACTGATGAGAGTCGAATAGTAAAGTTGTGTGTGTGTACACCATAGTTAGTAGTTAATTAGTAATAGACATATTATAGATGTCTATGTAGTATTTAGTAGCCCCAAGTTATAGTTGGGGTAATAAGGAAATCGTTCAATGAAAACCCTTGTTGAATTACTTATTGTTCTATAATTTCCGCTGCATATATAAGTTATTTGTAAAACAATCCTAGATGGGCTAAATGATTTTCAACAAGTGGTATCAGAGCGGGTTGCTCTTGATATCTAGGGTTACAAGTTTTTTACTTCGTGTTTATTTTCTGTTTTTATGTGAGCAGCAGATTCGGTGGTATTAGGGATTGATTTTTTGGTTATTTATCAAAACCCTAATCATGACAGAAGGTTTTATGTGGGATCATACCATGCAATTAAACGAAGGTTTTATGTTTTTATACATGGTTCGTTTAAGGTTTTGATGGTGTGATCTGGTGCTCATAATGACAAAATTAAATCTTATAACAACAACAGTAGAAATTAATGGTGAGAGGGTTTAATGACGAAACCCTAATCTCATAAATTCTTATGTGAGGGTATAATGGATAGTACAGCCTAAGTATGATAATTGCTGTTGATGTTTGCCTGGTTGCGATGATATTAATACAGCAGTTGTTCGTGGGTTTATATCATACATGGTTGTTGCTGCTTATGATTGATCGTGTTCAATGACAGAAGGAATGTTATTATATGAAGTCAAAGAGATTTGGTTATAAAGTGAGAAGATTGTTGAGAGATGGATGATATACATGCATATACAGGGAATGTCAATATTACAACAGTTTTATGATAATACTGTTTGAGCTTTGCGTGTATATGGCTGGAAATAGTATTAGTGCATCATGGGCCTCAAAGATTTAAACCGTTTAGGGTTATATTATTAGTACTGTTCGTGTACTTACTACTGTTCATGCATATGGATTCTTACATCTAGTATAAGAATTATATGGACGTGCGTGGATGTGGGATATGCATACATAACTATTAATGCTTGTTCGTATACAGTTCATTGTATTCAAAAGAGAAGTTTGTGCTGCTATCCATAAAATATAGGTACTGTTCGTTGGGCTTATATGGTTTATTGTTACTACTGCCATGCGTGAAACCAAGGAAAGTTTATACTGTTTGAACAAACAGTTACTACTGTTGGGCCTCAAAAGTATAAATTAATATTGTTCGAGTGAAGTGTTTCTACTATTAGTTATGTCCGAGAAGTGGGTTAATACTGTCAATATTATTCGATATTGGACAGTACTTGGTTTTGGATGGATTTAGATCTCGGACAGAACTATTTTTCAAATAGTTTATTCTTATTGATTTTATGGCTCGTTTTTTGATATTTATTGAAGATGTGATTACGAAGACAGTTGATTATCACTTATTTGATGTTGTAGTTGAGTTTCACAGATGCGTGCTCTTATCATATCTTAAAGCTTATTTCTTTAATCTTCATTATCAGCATTAAGTCTTCATAGTAGTATTATCTTGAAGCCATCATTATTAACTTGGTAAAAAGTTCAGAATCCTAACATTCCCCCCTAAACTTGTGATTTATCTTAAATTCTAAGGTTTTCTCTGGATTAGATCTTCAATTCTTCTTTTACTGAGGAATCTTTCAAACACACTTTTATTGTTCTTCAATTTGAGTCTTGATAAACTTTAGCAACTCAAATGCCATAAAACTTTCTGCTCCAGCTTCTAATTTCCAGTTTGCATGTTTCTGATGTGCTTTATTTGCGTGAGTGGATACCTTTTTCTACTAACATATGAATAGTCATAAAAGTACCATCAACCATCAGTGTGTGTACTCCACAAGTTTCATACAACTTCCAACTGATTATTTTCCACTGGTTTTGATTCTTCCAGATGTCATTATCTTTCTCAGGATCTACTAGTATCTTAGTTCACCCCAATAAACATCTAAATTGTATTCCTCCTGGGTTGTTATCTTGAAATCTTTCCCCATTACCAACTGTGGTAAAACCTCTAAGTCCATGTCTATCAAATCGTTTTGCATGTACTCTCAAAGGGTTTATGATAACTAGTATTTCCATTTATGCTCGTTATAATCTTGTAAACATGCTTATTTCCTAAACTTAAGTCTTCCCATTACAACTATAGGAAATTAGTATGCAAAACTTTTGGATTCACAATTGCTTCTTCATCTGGAACTATTGTCAACCACATTCTTAATTCATCTTTTTCATCCTCATAATCAGCTGTTTCTTTCTCTTTTTTCTGTCTCTTTGAGCTGTCTAGACCTTGTTTGTCGCTTGCTCTTCTTCTTTCAAGTGTTTTTCTTCTAATTCCAACAGCTTTCTTTTCAATCAACACTGCTCAGGAATTAACATTTTCTTCTTCAACTTCCTCTTCTTCTACTGTTTTTGAAGTTTCTCTTTCACTTGGTTTAGAAGAATCTTTTTCAACTTCAGACCCTTTAGGAGTAAAAGTATTGACATGATCCCATACTCTTTTAAAAATTAGTCTGATGTCATCATAGCCTATTTTCTTGAAGTAGCTCTCTTTGTAACCTCCTTGATTCTTCAAGTATGTTATCATATTTCTTCTTGCTTGAGCTATTGACACATGTCTATTCTTCAAAGCATGATACCTCAGTATACTTGGATCATTCTAGTCAATTCACTAAGATTGAGTAGGTTGAGTTGGAACCTCATGTCTTTGATCAAGTTGTCTTTGAAATTCCCTAGCTGCTTCCAGATTTTGTTTTTCTTCTTCTTCTTCTTGCAAAGCTCTTGCTTCCTGTTATGCATTAAATCCGATTCTTTCTTCTTCTTCCATCTTCCTAGCTAACTCCTCATCCATACTCAACTGAACTTGAGTTCTTTTCTTAACCTTCTTTGGAGTAGCAGGTTCTTCCATTATGGCCTATCCTTTATCATGGCAACTCCGTTCTTGTAGTACACATGATGTACAACAGAATACCTAACTTTGGAGGGCTAGCTTAGAGTTACTAACTTGTATGTTAGCAGTACTAATCTCCATCTCACCTTTCTCACCACTTCCATGTTCTTCAATAATTTTAGTGGAGTCTCTTCTTGTGCAATGTTCGTTCAGTTTCACCACTGAGCTTCTCATGAACTTCCTCTTCTTGTGGAATCCAAGAAAAACCTTCATCTTGTACTAGAGAAATCATTGGTTCCTCATCAATTTAAGAAATCTTCCTCCCCTGTTTGGAAGAATCCTTTGCAATCTCTTCATCATCAGAAATAATAAATCTTTGCCTTTCTCCTTGCCTTTCCAGACTTCAGCTTGTACTCCAGTTTCTTTACTCTAAGTACTAACTTGGTGAGAGCAGTACTATAAGTCTTATTTGTCTGCTGCAAGTCCTTCACCAATCCATCAATCCGGTCATTCAATTTGGTAACCAAAACCGTCAAATCATGTTGGTGCACACTACCCTCAGCACTTCCATGTGAGTGAACATCATGGAGAGGTGAATCATGGGGCATAGAATCAGTCTCCTCTGCCTCATAGGTGGGTTGAATTAGTTCTGGTGAAAGGGATGGTTGAGGTTGTGGAGATAATGATGGTAAAGATGTGATCCTTGAGGGTGATTACTGTTGCTCTTCATCATGTG
Organism: Tanacetum coccineum; assembly: GCA_026074375.1. NCBI lineage: Eukaryota > Viridiplantae > Streptophyta > Magnoliopsida > Asterales > Asteraceae > Tanacetum > Tanacetum coccineum. The sequence continues at coordinate 29,333 of BQNB010058497.1, read as the reverse complement.
CTTGTACCAACATATTCTCAAACAATGGTGTTACTACCCCTAAATACCCCTTAGAGGCTCTCCTCATATTACTAAATAGTTTACTTGTAAGAGTAGGAGTGGGATAAGTTCTAGTATGAGTATGAGTACTTGGTGTTTGTTAGAAGAAGTTGATAAACCTGGGATTACAATAAAGAATTTGTGTGGGCTATTCAAATTCTTAACCATAGCTTCAAAGATGAATTTAGAAAAGTTAAACCTCATGCTTGTAGCTAGACAGACGAGTGCTGTAGCAATGTTGCTACTGAATTGATCCCATGCAGTCTGCTTGGAGCTTAGACAATGTAGAATTGTGTGGATAAAGAACTTCCATTGGGGTGAGAAATGACCTTTAAAGAATGTAAGGCTTTCAGAATTAGTCACATACCCCATATGAGCTAAGTTCTTAAATATTTCTTCATTGGAGAGTGAAGAAAATTCCTTATGCATCATATAACTTAAGTGTATTCTCATAGAATTTCAGTTATGAGTTTTCTTTGTACATCAATAGTTGGCAGATAATAGCTTGAAGTCCTTTCCCTCAATAGTTGCTCAAATAGCAGTTTCCCAAAATGTTCAATAACTGGACACAAAAAGGATGGGATTTTTAGTCAAGTGCATAGTAGATATGGCTCTTGAAGTAAGAAAAGAAAATCTTATGATTTCATCAAAACCCTCACTACTTTTTGATTTAACTAAATATGCTGACCGATAATATGCTTGTCGCAACATTCCAACTGTGCATTTGATGAATCCCCCAAACGATGATGAATGGGTGGGAGTAGTTGCGTGTGCATAAAAGTGTAGTTCTGGATTAGAGTGATTAGTAATATTTAAGTGAGTTTAAAGAGTATGGGTCACCGACTCGTAAAAGAGTTGTACTTATCTTGAAGAAATCGTTTAATGATATAGATAAATCAAGAAGTCTCCAATTAGTCAAACCCTATAAGCTATAGATGTGGCAGAAATATCTCAATGGCTCTTTGAATGAGGAAAATCTGTTAGGACTCAAATAGTACTAACAGTTACTTAGCAGTACTAAGTTTGGTCTAGCAGTACTAATTTTAAGTCTAACAGTACTAACTTCATCCAGCAGTAGTAAGACTTGCCTGACAGTATTAACTTATCACTGATAGTACTAAGTGTGGTACCAAGCATTTTTAACTCCAAACTTGATCCATCAAAGATATTAAGCACCAAGTTGACGCCTCATATACTCTTTTTCTGTTTTTAAACTCACAAAATATCTCTCAATTCTTTTTCTCACCAAACACTCATTTCTGTCTTTCACACACAACTCTCTTTCTGTTTTTGAACTCACCAAATCTCTCTATTCTTTTTCCTTACAAAGCAGAAAATTTAGGTACAGTTTTCCATCAATTCCTTAAGTTCTAAACTGTCCTCCCCACTTCTAAGTGTGTAACCTCTTGAGAGAGGTGGGTCATTGACTATTTTATATTTTTTGGCAAGACTACCCAGCCATAAAACGGATTTGGTAGTCTTTACCAAGGCCGTTTGCTCTTTGGACTAGCCAATGCTTCATTACCTTAACATGGTGCATTGGAAACCATATAGTTTTTGGTAAAACTATCAAACCATTAACGGATTGAAAAGTCTTTACCAAGGCCGTTTGCTTTGGACTAGTCAGTTCTTGATGTCTGTTAGACATGGTGAACTGATGACCATTTGTTGTGTGGTTTATAACCAACACTAAAGGAATATGCTACCATCATATTCCTCCCTTCAATGAAAGCTTCTAGCAGTCACACCAATCGATATGTACACAACATTACTAACTGAACCTAGCAATATTAATTTTTGTACTAGCAGTACAAAGTTGTAACTCATAGTATCAACTAAGCTCAGCAGTATTAACCAAGTATTCATCATATTTACCCTCTAGTGTACATATAACCTCCTCTGAAATTTAAGATGTCTAAACCATATGCCTGATAATCTCTTTATATTGAGAGATATAAAGGCTTACAATAGAAGATAAGAACAAATAATATATTTAAAACATTTAAGAATATCTTCTAATATCTTCTGTATCTTTATCTTTATAAGGAGATCTTCTGAAATCTTCATCTTTATCTTTATGTGCTCCACCAGCTTGAAGATTTCTTTAATTACAATTTTAGTCCTTTTGTTTCATTCTTATATTTATTTTGTCTCATCAAATCTATAATCCCAATAATCTTCCCCTATTTGATGATGACAAAACAAACAAAGTCGCGTACGAACTTCCTCGTAAATAGAGAAGTTGAGATGTAATCATCTCTCTAAATGAAACAAAATCTTCAATGATTCCCCTTGACTTAAGATCTCCTTGAACATGTCACCACACATAAATAAGCTCCAAATCAATAAACCTGTAATCTTCTTCCCCTTTTTGTAATCATCTAATAGGGGTCTTCTGTAGAAATGCAACTTATAAACACTTCCCCTCAAGTGGTGCATGTAGATGGTTAAACATGTTAACAATAAGCTTCCCCTAAAACCAATATGTTTACCATCTCTTGAACCTGGAACTCTGTAGGCTCTATGTAGTGATCACTAATGAAGAAAACTAAGTATAACGAATTTAATGAAGAAGTAGAATCTCCCAAACTTGTGTCTTATGTCTTGCACTATCCACGTGACGTCGAACTTATAAATATAAGTAGACCGCAACCTCTTGACAAAAACCTCATCTTCTATGAGACACATACTAAGTGATAGCAAATGTAAGCATTGAGCACCTATAAGAAAAACCACACACTTTTGCTAGATTTTGACAAGTCTTCGTCACACTATTTAAGCATGAACAAGTTATCTTAAAAGTCATAGCCTGCAAAACTATACTTTAAGATATGATAAGACATGCACCTGTGAAACCCAACTACAACATCAAATAAGCAATATTCAATTGTCTTTGTAATCACATCTTCAATAAATCCAAAATGACAAGCCATAAACCAATAAGAAAAAAATATTTGAAAAATAGTTCTATCCAAGATCCAAATCCATCCAAAAACCAAGTACTGTCCGATATCGGATACAACTAGCAGCATTAACTGCTTTTCTCGGATGATACTGGCAGTATAAAAAAAATTCTCGAGCGAAGCAAGCAGTACTAATCACCTTCAAATAGTACTAACCTCTCTGAACATTGTCATATAAATAGGGCTTCATCTGTTGTTCCTTCATAAATTCTTTCTCAGATCATACAGCACCTTAATAACCTCAAGAGAGTTTAACAAACCAAACCCTTAACGCCATGAACAAAACTAGGGTTTATAGCTTCTCATCATACATCCCTGTTCATCATCAGACTTGCGAAGCATAATATTAAATTTTCATGAAGCCCAAACATCATTAATACAAATCTAAGCCCATTAGCAGCACAAACCATCACTTTGTATTCAAAATTAGTAGTATTAACGTGCAGCATAAATGTTATACGTTGGCAGTATCAAAAAAAATATATAGGCAGTATTAACTTCTCTTTCCTCCCATACATTTTGCTTAACAGGAGTAATCAAACCTGTTCTTGTTAGTACTCCTGATGGGACAAAAATCTTTCTTAAATGAGGGTATTTTGAAATTTTTTGATGATTAACCATTTTAGTATTATCCTATACTGGTTTGTCCACCCTTGGACCAGTATTGACCACAGTTTTCAGCTTAGGTTCATGACTTTGTTTGTTATGAAAATTACAATCTTTGACAAAGCAAGCTTTTATTTTCTTAAAACCAATTCCTTGTTTCTGAGAAGTTTGACCAATTTTATCAACTCTAGTTTTAACTATTGGAATCTCATTAGTCTTAACAGGACTAACTATTTGCATTTCAGACACATCATCCTCATCATTTGAGTTCCAATCCTCAATGATAACTTTATCTCTGTTAACTGATTCATAGACTGTCTTAGGTTTTTAAGTATTTGCTTTATTTGTTTTACCTACATTCTCACTTGTTTTAGTATGAAGATCAGTTGTTTTTGACTTAATTATTTTCTTCCTAATGGCATATTTATCTAAACCTGCAAATGATATGTCAGCTCTTGGGGTTAGGAAGTTCCCTGTTATAGGTTCTAGAAATAACATTTGTTTGTGAACACACAAAAAGTATTTATATTTTTGATGGGACCGAGTATAGACGATACTCAATCTGGGTCGGTTACATTAACCTCTGATTTCGTGAGGATCAATGATTTTACAGTATGAATACTGCACCTGTGATCAACAGATTCCATTAAAAGAACTTCTTGACAAGGTTTTTCCGGCAACGTGAGACAAGCTAGTCCTCTAATACCCTAATGTATCAGATTCCCTAATGTTCGCCGTTTCTCTAGACCAGATGTCCGAAGACTACACACAATAAGTATTCTACTAAGAGAATGGAAAGAGTGAGTCAGTACAGTTACTATCTGTTGACTATACCGTATAATTCCTTTTTTAGAGTTTTACTTCTTAATACAATTAAGTACCGTAGAAGGCCTGTGGCAAAAATGATTTGAAAAACATTCGATGTGCTTGTGAAATTTATTTGGGGCACACACGAAAGTTTAAATCAGAATGCTCTGATGATGTTTTGAAAAATATCCCGAAAGATATGAAGTGCCTCGGGAAATCCAAACTTGTACAAGTACATTTATGGAAATCCACTTCACTATGGCGAAAGTCCCAAGACAAGGCAAGTAGCATTCATACGAATACCCTGGTGGTACAAAATCGCTTTCTCAGCATTCCTTAAGATCAATTTTTACGAACAGAAAAAAAAGATTCTTTGTCATTTACAAGATACTGTGTATAACACAAACTTTGGTACCTTGACATTTTTGAACATATCAACACTTATGCTCCCCCTACACATGTGCATCGATATTCAAAAGATGTTTTGCACATGTAAGGATCGGACTTAGCATCTTGAATCAATCGAATCATTAATTATCCGTTTTACATGTTTAAGTCACATTTTCTCCCCCGATCAAAAGTATGAAACTTGTGAATGGTTTTGATCTAGAATGGACTTAAAATGTATCAATCTCCCCCTCAAAGTATGAGGTGAGGTGAAATAGCACAAATATCAAGTGAGCAATTGAAACAAGACCTTTAGAATACCCAGACAGGAATGATACTGCAATCTGTCTTGAACTTGTAAGCGGTTGGTCGTGTCAATCTTTCAGCAATAGAATCAAGAACAGTACGTCCTTTTGGCCTGCACAACTGTTAGAATACTGATTCTCCCCCTCAAACAATGACCCGTGTCAATGTTTGATTTGGTTAACCCGAACATGTTTGATAAAACAAGTTGTTATGAGAAAAATGGTTCGGGGCTTAGACAACTTCTTGTCTGTATAGAAATAATGCACTGAAACGTACACTAAATCTCTGGGATAAGACCGGGTTACAGTCTGAAATAACTGCAAGCCATTTAACTAACTTTTTTTTTTCAAATATACACAAATATACAAAGGATACAATGCTTTAGCATTCAAAAATACCAGATATCCCCTTGGAACCAGCCTTTCGATCACTAAGGTTGCAATCAGGGAACCTAGAGATCAATAGTAACTTTGACTAGAACTAAACGCTCGGGGTAGTTTCTAACGGCTCAACAATGGTTCCATTTCCTAGTAAAAGAACAGTTTTCATACAACGCAAATTTCTCCAGTGGTTCCACTAGAGGCTTACACTACCAACAACCTTTCCAGTTGGTCTCCAAGCTGTCTTAGTAGTGTTCACAATATGATTTCTGGTTGCTTTCCAAACCTTCTTAGAATGATTCACACTATGTTTGGTCTGGGGGGTTTTGGTATTCACAGACTTCAAAGAAGTCTTCACAAACTGATTATGATCATCAATATGCAACTTCCTATTATGATCTGCTGCTCTCCTCGCGTTCACACTTCTACTGGGCAAGATATGATGGTTCCGAGTGTGGCACTTTGGCATAGGTTTGCCGAATTCATGGCAGTTTGGTTTTCTTGTGAGACAGATTCCCAGGAACATAAGTCTTCTCGTTTTGTTGCACTAGTGATTTTTGTGTAGGTCTATTTGAAGTCCTGGGGGGTTCCTGAAAAGTAACTTGCTTGTTCTTAGGCAACGGGGTTGGTTTTACCCAGTTGGCTCTTTTTGGAGGTTAAATGTACTTTGAACTGTTGGTATACATCCCTGAAGTAAGTACTTTGGGTTTCTCAAAGGCTGTAGATCCACTACTCTTTTTGTCCTCTCAACTCATTTTTCAGTTTGACATTCTCTCCAGCAGTTAAGGCATTAATCTTTGCGGTGAATGTAGAACGTGAGTAAGCATTAGATTTTGACAGTTCTTCATAATGTCGTTTTAGATTCACATTCTCTGCCTTATACCCATCAATTTGAATTCTAACTGAAGTGAGCGCATCTTTCAACTGAGTTAGCTCAGTTTCTAAGGCCTGCTTATCGAACCTCCACCACCATTTTTCATAGCCTGCATAAAACAGTTAGCAATAAAGCAGGGGGACGAATATGGCTTTGTCATTCGCCCAGGTTTGGTTGGAGAAACCTTCGGATCTGTGAGGATCGACCTGTGATCAGATAGATTCAATTTAAGAAGAATCTTCTTGACAGGATTTCCAGCTTGAAAGTTTGAATCTTTCTAACACTTAATTATTAGATCATTCGTACTCAGCATGTTCTCATTATCGAACGTCTCAAAGCAGACAATACGATAAGAGTGAACCAGTGAGTTACTATCTCACCGATTGAAATAGAAAATTGATTTGAAAAATCAATCGTTGTATCACTTACAAAAATGTTACTTTGTGACACAAGATAATAACTATCCGAGAAGTGTTTATCCTTTCAAAAATTCACTAACAACCGTTGATTCCATTTCCTGAACAAGTTTGATTCTTATAGATTCGTACCATCGTTTCTTTCCAGTTGCACAAGTTGAGTTCATAAGAATGCACAAGTTACCTACCATGAGCTTGTTTGATGTTGGCTCAAGCAGGATTTCCATCTTCATTGTGAATGAATTCACTCTGATGTTCTGGCAAAATCACAAGGATAATGCAAGGACTCTTAATATGTATCTTTAATTTTCATACTGTGTACTATCAAGATTAATTTGACACAGTGTCCTAATGAATCTCTTTTTGCTCTAGACTCAATATGCACTTTGATTTTAGTGATCGGAGGCTGGAGCAGTGCCACCTTTTCAATATCAACTAACTCGAGTGAGAAGGAAGTCGATAGAAATGGAGTGTATCTCCGTGAGTTTTGAACAAATCTGTTCTGGACTTTGAAGTAAGCTGGAGGGGTTGTGCATACTCACTGGTCTATGACTGTCTTTAATGTCAGACAACACCTGAAGTGTTCTGACAGCATATGTATTGACCCGGTTTCTTTTCTGGCCTAAGTGTATGGAGGGCTTCTTTGTTTTCACCCTTTATCCTTACATTTCTTTTTCATTCTCAAACCCTACAATGCATATCGAGACTTGCATATCTAAACACCTTGTTGGGTTTTGTCCAGTATATCTCCATCTTCAGTCGCATTATTCCCTTCCACTTGTTCTCCTTTTTAATCATACCTAAGGACTTCTACACTATCTAGTGGATATCCCTGGGTAGATCCCTCCGGTTCTGGCTGGATCATGGGATCTGAAAACCTAAGCCTAACCGCCTTATAACTTCATTATTGCTCCGGGGACAAAATGAGATATGATTAGCAGATTGGAACATGTTATTGCTCCCCCTCAACTTTTGAGGGTTTATAAGATGATGCAGAGAACAATTATTTGAAAATTTTGAATTTACTGAGAAATTCTTGAAAAAATTTGTACTCGAGCACATCTTATAATTCACCAATAAGTCTACACTAATAATGAACATATTCACAAGATAATTGTATTGACGAGGGTAGACCTTTTGAAGATGAGAACAACATATGATAAATCATATGGTCCTTTGTAGAAGTCGTAGATCACCCCCGTATGGTCGTCCACCGACAAATCTCTCCAAGCTCCTCATTATCCTCCTTGTCTTTAGCCTTTTGTCAATCGCCTGGATCATAGCTCTTGCGTTTGCCTTGTCACGTTGGCTCCAAAAAGTGATGTTGAACCTCTTCTTCGGCTTGTTCATCTTGGACACCTGTTTCGAACTCCTGGTCTGCAGGTCCTTTAAAGACATCTAAAGAGTGCATAGATTCCCCTACTGGAGCAGATTGCCTAGCAGATTTCGTGTGAGTCTTAGATCATGTACTGGTAATCTTTCTCTGTCTGGTTGTGCGTTTCACTTTGGAGCACTGGTAAGAATCGGTTCCTTTCCTGACCTTCTTCTTTTGGACCCCCCAGGTTCCCTGTTTTTCCAACGGAGGGTTTCTTGAATCATCATCTGCACCATCTCTAGGTCTTTAATTGTGACAGTATCGCCAATGTGTCTAACAAATTTTGTCGGCTTCCATAACTCCTCAACTAATGCCTTGTAGGCTGTCTCTGAGAAGCTGACCTGTTGATAGAGTTGTTTAGCTTCCATCTTGTCTATTAAGAATCTTTTTCTTTTTTCCACACTCTAATTCTTGATAGTTTTGCAGCTACAACATAGCATGAGAGGTGTTGCTTCCTTTGATGATCTCAACCAGAACCTTCAGACCGAGTTAGCGTTACGAACTTCCGACTTTGGAATAATTTTGGAGACATCCTTTTTTGACTTGTTCCTATTGATGATTTTCTTCATTCCGTCATCAATTGAGTCAAAGAATTTGTTGATTTGCAGTAGTAAGACTCTCTCGAAATTCTTTCATACTTCATTGGACTGCAACATCCCTGCTTCCAAGCATTTTTAATTCGCTAGATATTGATCAAGACGTGCAGGAATAGAGGAGAGGCGCTTTAAGCATATTGATTTGTTTGCCTGAGTTCGAGAAGTTATCTTCTAACTCGCGTTCAGTCTATAATCAAAGCAAACTACCGAAGCAAATTAAGGAAGATTGTATGTAGCAGGATAGCTGTAGGTTGTTGCCGGTGTCATAATTGGTGTTGTTTGAGTTTGAATTGTTAAAGGATACGGTGTTGGAGGGGCGATTGATTTTGTCAGTGAAGGATGGCTCCATGATGGTTGTAACAGAAGTATCAGAGTGAGAGAAGTGGCTTCAGTATTTTTGTGTCGAAAAATATCATCAACATACCATTATCTTGGGTTGGAGTTCAGCAGGTGGAGACGAATCCAGATGAAACAGACAAACTTTTGTTGACCATCAGGATTAAACCGGAGTTAGGGTCACAAAGTGTCTTCAACAATGGCATTACTTTATCTCTTTCATCAAGATCGGTATTGGTATCTTTGACTGCCTCATTTCCTTGATCCTCTGTATATGTAGCCTTTTCATCCGACTTTGCTCCTTCAACATTCGTTCCTTCTACTTCATCGTCACTATCTTCTTCATCTGATGATGAAATACGAGAATCATCTTCATCGGTTTCCTCTTCGTGTATTATATCATCATCATGAGTTGTGAGCTTAGGATGGACAAAACATCACCATCATCAGCTGATTCAGTAAATTCTTCATCATCATCATCTTGAGCTTCTGTCATCGTCATTTCATCATCATCTTCATCCATCGTGATAGATCTCATTAACGCATTTTTTACCTGCAATCTTCATCTATCTTCAGCTTGCTCACAGCTTGATCATCATCACTTTGATTTCCTAAGAGAAATCATCCTCTGATTCCATAATCTAGAGCATCGGGAACCCCTGGTGTAACACCATTTCCTTAATCTGCACTCAGAACCACTACATGAAGCTGTGAGTTTCTGGACGGCTTCTTTTTTATATGAAAATTATTTTTTTGGATTTGCTCAGCCTCTGGCAAGGTCAGCCACAGAGATAGGTCCTCTAACTCTTCTGCATCTTTTGTTTCCCTTCCCGACTTCTTTTCCTTGGGGGCAGTGGGTAGCTTTAGTGTTTAGGAATTGCATCTGTATTAGCTTTCTTCTTGCTATCCTTTTGTCTTAGGAGGAAATTGGTTCCTAAGCCCAGCATAATACCTTTGTAGATTCAGAGTTGCGGATGTCCTTGTGGTTAATGTTTCTGCAAGATAGCCCCAGTGCAACTGAGGTGGCTTCATTCCTTGATATAACATTGTTTGTAGTGAACATTGGGTCATCTCTGGCATATGTCCAATTTGACCTAGTTTTCTTCTAGAATTAAAGGATCTTTTTTCCATGACATAGTTTTGACGACAACTACTTTGGTGAACCGAGATAGACATCGCACTGCCCTCTTCGTATTTCTGTTCTCAATCTTGAAAAAGAAGTCCTCCCCTAGAAGATATGCATAATCAACTTCTCTTAATTGGTGACAACCCACAAGATTTGTGCTTGAGAGAAACAAAGAGAAGTCATATGAAGGAGTTCCCCCTGAGACATTTGTTGATTACAAGCACAAATGATCTCCAGGGTTGATGTAGTTTTATTGACAGTAACGTCCAGTGAGCTTCCTTATATCCTCCATAATGACCAAGACAAATAGCTAGAACATTGAGGATCTCCTTCACAAAAGGTGGGTCTACAAACTTTTTATTACCGACTTTAGGGCAAATTTGAAGGATGTCCCTGAATTGCTTAAGACCGATGATGTGCTTCTTGTTATTCATCTTAAATAGGATAGATCGATTATGAACATAAGCAGAAGCCCAGAATTCCTGCATGATATCGTCTGAGCGATCTGCAGGTGACTTGAAAATCTTGTAAAAGGAGTGAACTTAAGCACATCGTGGAGCCACTTAAAAGGGTTGCTTCCTTTGATGTGACAATCCGAACTTAAGCGCAGATTACACTTCCATCTTAAAGTCGTCAGACAAGGAGCCACCAATGCATCATCCAAATCAATTTGATCCGCTATTGAGAGTGCCATGAGTCTGTTTAAGAAAGAGTGAGTGCAGTTTATAAGAAGACACAATCAATCATTCATGAGAACCTTTATGACTTTTAGCACTTTTGAAGATCAATCTACTTAGATAGACGAATAGCCGTTAAGACAAAAGGCCCTTATCCTAACAATTAAGTCGAATGTAGTTAACCTTGGTTTTGTCAAGCTTTTACTGTCTATTTGAAACTAAGATATTTGTTGAATTTAATCTTAGTTAGAGAAAATTTGATCTTAAGTGTGTTATGTCAAAAAAATTGGTTAAGTGTTGATAACTTTACTCGTTCGGTCCTCAAAGAAAAAACAGCTAGACGATTGCGCACTGAAATACACTTGTTTTCTGGATCCATGTACACAAGCACCCGTTCGGTCCTTAGAACATGTGCTCGTTCGATCCTCACTAACATATGCTCGTTCGATCCTTACAAACATGTGCTCGTTCGATCCTTACATGATACACTCGTTCGGTCTACACTAAAACATCACTCGTTCGATCCAGTCACATAGACGCTCGTTCGATCCATGCAATTAGTCACTCGTTCGATCTATATTAATAGTCATTCGTCGGGTAATCTTGAATGCAATCACTCGTTCGATCCACATTAAGAGTCACTCGTTCGATCCTCACTAGGATCCACTCGTTCGATCCTCACATTTTAGACACTCGTTCGATTAATTCTGCAATTCACTCGTTCGATCCACATATTTAGAGTCACTCGTTCGATCCTCACTAGGATCCACTCGTTCGATCCTCACATTAGTTCACTCGTTCGATTCTTGCTATGAAATACCGTTCGATCCATAAAATCCTTGTTCGAAGTCCTTACACTTAGACCAATTGTTCGAAGTTCTCGACACCTTTATCGTTCGATCCATATGAACTAAGCTCGATCGATGCTTAAAAAATTATGTGCAAGATCGATATTTAACTCTAAACTAGCATTTTCATTTAGCCATAACACTCTCATACACAAACAAATCATATCGTTACATTAGTTCGCATTTTTTACAATAATTTTTCGAACACAAATCATTCAAGAAAACATTTAAGTCACAACAAGTAATCAAGCTAGGATAACCTATACATTTATTAAACCTAATACTACAAAAGCCCTCTAACAATTTAACTTTTTCACCACTTTTTGATTTGACGAACCCTCATTGTAAAACTAGGCTGCTACTATCAAGAGTGCCGAAAATGCTCATTCCTTTGGTATTCAGTTATTAGAGATGAAGATTCGAGTTTTAAGCTATACCTTAGATGAAATGGAGTGAGTGATCTTGATTGTTATGAGTCGAGTGGAGAGTGTTCGTGTGTGTGTTGAGTGTGTGTTGAGTGTATGTTGATTTCGTGTACAGTGAATGGGATGGATGGTGGTTGGTATAGACAATTTCTACCTTTGACATTTTTGGCCCTCCATGTTTACTCAACTTATTAATTTTGCCAATTAAGTTTTATAAGGTATATTTAAGTTAAACACACTAGCAAACATATTCCTAAATTGATTTATCTCTCATACATATAGACATAATTTTAGCAAAACGAACACCCTAAAGGCATAAACAAGTAACACATATGGCACAAATAATCATTTAAATTCTTTTTCCCTTTTTAACAGCTCATTTGATCATGACAAAGATTTTTGACATTCTCTCCCCCTCAAATAATGTCCCGTTTTCTATTTAAAGAGCTGTAGACATTGTTTGAGAAGTCAAATGTATTTTGAAAAGTATTTTTAGATGATGGAATGATTTTGTATTTGACAAAAACAACACATACCAAGATAAATAAATTTCTCTTATTTATTCACATAGAGCTCTGAAACGTACACGTATGATAAAGGAAGCACGGGTGTGATGCAAAGTAATCATCAAGCCTTTGTCATGGTCATAAAGTTGACCAAGCCCGATAATAAATTCTCGTTGAGAAAGGCCAAGTTTTCTTTTTGAAATACTTGCCTTTAAGATGATGACTGGGTTGCTATCTGAAATAATAGCAAGCCATTTTGGCATGTTTTGAAAACATTTGAAACTTCTGCTCGAACTTCATTTACAGGCTTGTATCATTGTTAAATGATATTTCTAAGACCGTAAATGTTATCGATTTCAGAAGACATGCCATTGTAAAAACTTCTTTTTGAATTTTTCTCATTTTTTGATTTTGTATTTTGTTTTTGAAAATTTTATATAAAAGAAAATCTTTTTGGGTTTTTTTTTTTTTTTTTTTATGATTTTATAATATTTAAAAATCTTTTTGTGTTTTTATTAATTTTTGAGTATTGTACCTTATTAAGAGCAAGGATATTTGAATAGGTACCACACTATTCATACAACTTCATTCTGCCAATTGATTCAGTTATCCGGCGAAAAACTCCGCATTCCAGCCGTTGTGATAAGAAATTCAATTCTTTCTCGGCCAAGGGCTTTAGTGAAGATGTCCACCAATTGATATTCCGTATTGACAAAGTAAAGTTCGATTCACACCATTCCTCAACATGCCTCACCTTGAGAAATGAAACCGGATGTCCTATATGCTTTGATCTGGAATGTTGAAATTGTTGCAGCATAAGGCAAATAGCGCTTTTGTTATCACAGTACATTGTAATTTTATTGAATCCAAAGCCATAATCGGTAAGGAGGTTGTGATCTCATCCAAGGAACTTGATCACAACAACCGACAAGCAATTGATATTTCAGCTTCCGTACTGATATCCGCAGCGCTTATTCTGCCTTTTAGAAGACCACGGGTAACACAGCTGTCTATCACCCAAGAAGTTATATACTGCCATATGTACTACGGCGTGTATCTTGGCAACCAGCATGATCCGCATCTGCAAATGCTGTTAGTGAAAAAAAAAAAAACAAAGGAAAATTCCTTCGGATACCAAAGAACCCCTAATGCACGGTTTCCTTTTAGACAACCGAAAGATCCTTTTTACTGCATTTAGGTGCTTTTCGGTAGGCCGAGCCTGATACCGGGCACACATGCATATAGCAAATTGTAGGTCAGGTCTACTGGCTGTAAGATAAAGGAGGGTGCCAATCATACCCAGTTTGGACTTCTCCACCATGGGAGTATCCACTGGGTCACAAGATTCAAAGCCATATTTCTTTAAAGGTGATTTCAAGAGCTTATTCTAGATTGGTGTATGAAGATGCCTCTGGGAACTTGAGAAAAAAAATCTGTAGTCCTAAAAAAATGATATTTTACCCATCATCGACATCTTGAATTTTTGAACATATTGTTTTAGCGAATAGATCAAACAGTTCAGGATAGATGCAGCAAAGATAAAACATCGACTAGATTTGTACCAAATTAGGTCGTTGCCTCTCTATGGAATAACAGAGTTGGATCCACTGAGCCTTTGGAGAAGTCATTGGATATCAGGAAGGAAACAACATTTCATAACCACGCACGGGAGCTTTTTTCAACAACCCATAAAAGAGCTTTCTTAAGCTTGTATACGTGGTTAGGTTTGTCTGATCCGACAAATCCGTCCGGTTGGTTAACATAAACTTCTCTCGCAAGATTACCATTCAGAAACCAGTCTTCACATCATTTGGTATATGACCATGTTCCAATGTGAGCACAAATGCTTAGAAAAATTCGTATGGCTCTATCTTCAACCGGACGAAATGAACTCTTCGAAATCAATACCCACCTTTCTTGAGATAACCACGAGCGACCAAACCGAGCCCTTTATTTTTCAGAATACCGCCTAACTCATCAAGTTTATACCTTATAGATCCACTAAGATATATACAAATGCAATTGTTCGGAGGAGGAACAAGTTCCCATAACCTCCATACTTTCAAATTCATGAAGTTCCTCTGCTAATAGCTTCATTTTCTTTAATACAAGTCAATTTAAAGTTTAATCTTGTGTGTTCTTGTGTTAATCGAATGATCTAAAGACCTACAATAAGGCTTGTTCATGGAGTTGGAGTCGTGTGGAAACTGGTCTGTCAAGAGCACCGATTATATTCTCAAGTGGGTGATCCTTCGTCCATTTGCTATTGTGTTCAGAAACTTGGTGATCGGGAGGCACAATTGTATGAGTAACTTCTGGAATTGGAATACCGAAGTACGGATCATTACCCATATGTGCAACTTCAATATCATGATTATCTTCTTCAACATCATGAGAAATAATAGGTGTTTGAGTTTCTTGTGTTGTATGAGAGTTACTTGGTGATGGTGCATCTTGATCAACTGTAGTTGAGGAAGGTGAACCAGTTGATACAGCATGTTCAGGTGCAACTGCTTCAGGAATAGGAGCAATGACTTCTGGTGCTTGTAAATCAACATTAGGCGGGGGACTAAGTGACTCATCAAACATTGGTTGAAACAACAAATCCCAGTCAGATCTCGAAGGTGGTACAAATGGTGTTGAAGAAGGAGGGTTTGGCACGAGTCCTGAACTGATTGATACAGGAGTCATTTCATGAAGAGCGGGTCCTGAACTGCTGTGTTCAGAAGCCATCGCGGTCAGCTCATCAAAATCAACGTGAATGGTTTCAATTATTCGTCTGGTACGTCTGTTGTAAATCCGGAAAGCTTTCTTTGTGGGGGCATATCCAATGAAAATACCAATATCAGCCTTTGGTTGTAACTTGCCCAAATTCTCACTATCATTCGTTGGGTAGCAAAGTGCACCAAACACATGTAGATACGATAGATCGGGAGGTTTGTTGTGTAAAAGCTCATATGGTGTTTTACCGTGACGACGACGTATCATGGAACGATTTTGGGTATAACAGGCTGTGGCAACCGCTTCGGCCCATAGAAATAAAGGAGCTTTTGCATAAATTAACATAGTGCGTGCTGCTTCGATTAGCGTACGATTTCGTCTTTCAACAACACCGTTTTGCTGTGGAGAGCGTGCAACTGATGTTTCATGAGAGATGCCAACCTTCTCATAATATTCACGCAATGTCTGATTAACAAACTCAGTTCCATTATCTGTTCTGATGCGTCGGACGGTTTCCTTAAGTCGTACTTGGATCATCTTCAAAAAGTTGATAATAAAAGCTGGAGCTTCATCTTTTGATCGCAAACATTTCACCCATGTAAACCGAGAGTAGTCATCGACAATAACGAGGATGTACTTCTTTCCATTGACACTCAGAACAGAACCCGCTATGCGCATTGGCCCACATAGATCACATATGCAAAAGGTTATAGTTTTTCCCTGATTGGTGTCTTCAGATTTGGGATTGGGGGTTTCTTAAGAACTTTGCCTTAATGCACAAGCGGAACATAAGTGAACCTTTTTTTTTCAACTTTAGCTTTTGGAGACCTCGTCAAGTCTCATGTCTTGCCAGATGATTGATAGAACCAAAAGTTCAAATGAGAAAGACGACGATGCCAATAACCAAGACTGGTTTTAGACGCCTTTGACATCAGACAATAGGAGAAGATGCCATCATACATTCCCAAGAGAGAGGTAAAAGAATTATCCCCCCCCGATATCCCTTCAATAAGTCAACACCTTCTATATTGCGAAATGAAGCACGTTTGTTGACGAAAAGACCATTCAAGATTGGAAACACAGAATTCCCAACAGAAAATAGATTATGCCCAAGTCCTTCAAACGTAATAAAAAACCCATTGAGATAGTAACATTCCCAATCTGATAGGTCTTCTCTCTCTCTCACCCATTATTCTTTGCAACTTGGTCATATCCGAAATTTAACCTGTACCCAAGAAATTACTGACGAAATTGGTGAGCTGAGATGCGATCTCCGGTCCAGTGCTTCGAGCAAACCGGAATCCAAAATGACTAGAGGACATTTGACACCTGCGACATTCAAAGAAGTAGATGGAATATTGGTATTTGTGGATCCCCAGGATTTACTGGGTTCCTTTTTGTTAGCAGACATTGGTTGTAAGACCTTAGTTTTGCTAACAGACTCAGCAGTTTTATTCTTCCTAGGTTTCCTTGAGTATACCAATTTAACCACAGGTTTGGGTGATTCCGAGTCTAGAACAATTGGTTTTCCTCGAAGCACTTCATTATATGGGTAATCCTAGTTAAAGGGCCACGCATTTCCTACAATAGTAAAGGTCCACCGGTAGTCTCCACATATATCCTATCTGAGTGAACACCTTCCTGTTTGGTCTTCCCAGCCTACTTTCTTAGATTACCTCTTAATTTTAGCACGGAGATTTCAAGCACATTCAAAGAATTAGAAACACACAAGTTATCAGAAGACATGCAATCATTACTGTTAACACAGACAGAATCAGAATTATCTTGTTTCTTGAGATTCTGCACAACCGCAGATCCCTTAACATGAACAACACCATTCTTTTTATTCAAACTAGTTTTAACATTCCTAGGGTGAGCTTCTACTTTATTCTTCGAATTACTACTTGGTGGTTGCAGAATCCTATCATTCTTGGTATTGCCTGAAGGCTGTGATCCGCTAGCACTAGTAGAAAGTCTTACTCCTGTAGAATGCAACACACGCTTGTTAGAAACTACGTTTGAAGTCGAAGCTGATTTTGTGTTTTCTATGGATGTGAGTGATTCGGCAAACCTAACTTTCTTGTCCTTTTTCCTTGGTATGACCTCAATTACTTGAGGACCACAATTGTTGATGCTAGGGCATGATCTACTTATGTGTGAAAGCAAATCCTGAATGACTTTTGGTATGCTAAAGGCATACTCTAAAAAGTGATCTTGAGGATAATTTGCTTTTTACCTTGTTTCGACTATATCCCTAAGGGACTAACACTTCTTCCTAGGGTATGCATAATATCGAAGAGTGAGCAGTCCTTATTGAGTATCAACAATTGGGTGTGATTGGGTTCCATGTTAATCCTTATCCATGTTTGGAGTCCAACAGAGTGGGTCACAGTCTCCTTTTGTTATCTAATGCTTTCCATTAAATTTCCTTAACGTCGTTTTAAGGGCTGCTAATACCAACCTTGTTCCTGAAGTTTTGCATTTAAATCAGAAAATCTCCCAGGACTTATATTGACTTTGTTTGATTAACGCATCAACATTGTTCTTTTGAGTGAAAAAACAAACCGTTTTATTTGGGCTTAAATCGATCATAAAAGCTGCTTATAAGTCTGTTTCCAAATGCTCAAATCTCATAACGAGTTTTGTCACTCTATGTTTCCACTTCAATGTTAAGTGTCCTCTATTTCATCCCCATGTCCCAGTTTGACTGAAACTATCCTCCCATTTCCTTTTAATACTTTGATTTGCCTTTTCAACTTAACTATGACATTGTCTTTCCGCTTTGAGACAGAGCTTTCAATTCACTTAAATTTCGAACAACTGAGAAAAACCTTTGGAGCATTTTGATTTAAAACACTGTTTTTCTTGTTGAAAATTTCTGAATTAAGTTGAGAATCAGTTCCATAGTGATGCAATGTTTTCAAGATTTGTAAAACACTTGCAAAGTTTATCATAAGTTTCTTTATCAACAAAATCCTTTTTCTTGACAAGCGCAGTCTCAAGTTCGAGACACTTCTGACATTCAGGCATAATTTCACTACTTGCATTCACAGACAAATTCACAACAGTTTGTACAATATCCTTATCAATGGCTTGTTCCAAGAGTCTTCGATTTTCACGGCCCAAACTTGATTTCATTTTAACTTCGAAAGTTTGGACTCCACAAGCGATGTAGTTTCGACCAGCCTTTCCATTTGATAAAAGACTTTGGACATCAGCAAGGCTCTAGTCAACCAAGTATTGGTGAAGTTATTGAAGATATCTTTTAAATTCTTTTTATAAACGGAATGATTTCATCTCGAAAACACGCCTTTGTGATGTTCAATACCCCACGTGCCCTCAGTGATACTGTGGCAGTGGTTCTTTCTTTGACAACCTATCAAAGCCAGTAAAGATGACGTTTAAAGCTTTTTCAAGCGTATTTACCATACTTACTGTAGAAGTTCTTTTGGAACCATCAACTATGTACGGTTGTGGAAGAATGTGATGGGTCTAAAGGTGGGACGAAGTCTCTTTCCAATAGGCTTGGTTCAGAATATAAATCATTTTTGTCGAACAAATCGTTTGTTAGTAATCGTATATAAGAATACATAATTAATGGATCCACGAGTTTTATTTTAACTCTTCACAAACAATGGATCTTTGTTTCTTTCAAAAGCATTTTTTGAACGACTCTTTTCACTTAGCTCTAATGTTTTCATCAAATCAGGAACCACAATCCTTTTCTTCAAGCAAAAGGATTTTTTCAAACCGATAGCTTGTTTTCGAGGAATGATCAGACCACGTTTTGGGAGTTAGTCCAGCATACGAACAGTTTGCGCAGATTGACCTCTTTTGAAATTGATGTTGTCAAGTTGCTTAATTTTCTTTTCTAACTCAATTTCTCTTTCAATATTTCTGTTTTCTTCTAATTGCAACTTATTTTTAAGTTCAGAAACTGTTTTCATTAAAGAATCCTTTTCTTGCCCTTGTTCGACGAAAGATTTGCTTAAGATTCATCTCCTCGCAAACTGTTTCATTTGAACCTGAAAAACCTGTTTTCCAACATTTTGTTTTTCTTTCAACTCTTTAAACCCTCTTCTTTAATATCTGTCGAAGCCTCGTATCAAAGCATTATTGACAGAGTTGCCATGCGTCACTTTGGTATTATTTGTCAAACATAGATCAATATCAGACATCCTTGTTGAGCAGAAGAGTTAGAATTCTGAACAGTTTCCTGTTGTGTTTTCACTCAGATACTGAGAATAAGGAATGATATTGCTATCCTGATTATATCATTTTTTGACTGACTCACTTCATTAGACTGGGTCAGAAAAGACGTCATGATCTGCTCACTCCATTTGATGAATAAGCATAGTTCAGATTATCTGATTGTGTACCTCAGTGAGTGCATCTGATCCACTCCTTGAGAGATTGGCCATGAGAGCAATTTTGGCTGAATTGAGTTCATCACAATCAGAGTCATATGCATCCAGATCATCGGCTTGATAAGCAGCATTGTGAGTGATGACTGTCTGAGATTTTTGAACATCAGGGAGTCCTGGATCTGCCAAGAATGCTATCTCTTCCTCTGTTAAAGCTTGTCCACCTGCTTGAGCTTGAACCAACAACACTTTATCGTTGAACCATGTCTCATCCCTTTTCCGCTTAGGCTTAGTGCACTGCTTTGCAATATGACCCTCTCCTTTGCAATTGTAACAAATAACAGTCCGTGGTTTTCCCGTGTTTGTTACCACTTGCACCAGATGTGTATTTTCTTGTTGTTCCAGCAGCATAAGAAGTATGTCTCCCCTGTACAGGTTGCACCGTCACTTTTCCATCATAGATGGTAGCTTGTTGACGAGGGTTTGACGAAGTCCTTAGCTGGTTGTTGGTGGTAGGATACCGAGATGTAACAACAGCAGTCAAGAATGACATCATGTGATTAATTGCATCAATCGGATCATCCCCCTTCTGAAAAACTGGAACAACTAAGCTGGAGTCTGGTTGGGAAAACTCTGGTTGTTGCTGCTGATAGGTTGTGGGAGCATATTCCAAACTGTGGAATTGATGGTTGTTGAGAATAAACGTTGTGGTGAACGGTGATTGATACTCATCTTGTGTGGATAAGTATTGAAAGAGAGTTGAGTATTGATGATGTTGATAAGGATAAAAGAAACTGAGAAGACTGATATGGTGAAACGTGCTGTTGAGATAGAGACTGTTGGTGAGGGTGTAGATGAGATTGATAAGCTGGCTGAGTTAACTGATGAGATGCAAATAAAGCAAGAGGATCAGGGTTGCGTTCATGCATCAAACGAACTTCATTTGCATGCGTTCATGTTTGTTGGCAGATGAAGCATTGAAGTTGATCACAGTTGGTAGTGTGCAAATCTTATAACCAGTTTAACATCATGACAAATTTGCCTCCATTCATCGCAGGAAAGAGGTGTTTAAGAACTTGGTGTTCACTTGAAACTGCTCCAATGGCACTCTTGTAAAGTTCATACATGAGTACCAGCGTGAACCTCAAGTAATACTCCAATGCAACTCTTTTCCTTTCTTGTAGGTGAACTTATCAAATTCATCTACAACTGCACTCACGTTTCTTGATTGGTTAATGATGTTCCTTGCATCAACAAGTTTAATTTTCTCCCAAAGATCCTTGCTACACCGATGTTGACTCACTAAAGGCATAGATTTCATTTGGTAAGACACCTTGGAGAATGATGTTAAATGCTTTTGATTGTCCCAATCTGCTGAATGGCTTTCAGCTGGAGTAGCCTCAAGCATATTCCTTTTAGCCTTGTACTCCATCCTCGTGATTGAAGGCCAAACAAGTGGTCCTTTTTAACAGATGCAAGTATCATTCTTCCATGTGGTCTATTCATCATAATAAAAGTTCCATCTGCTTTTCATGAAAACATACAAGTGTTTTTTTTTTCCAGCATCGGTGGTTTGTTTTGTCACCTCCAGAAGAAGTGATTTATCAGCAAAGACTCATTGTGATATCAAAAGATTACCAATTTGATCGGTCCCGTGGTAGAAAGAAATTTGTGTTTGATACGTGATTGTTGAGTCTGAGTTAAACTATACGGGAATTTTACAAATCTTGACAAAACCGGAAGACAAGTTATGTTACACGGGAATAAACAAGTCAAGAAAAAACCGTATAATTTTAAAATTGAGTTTGTTAAGTTTAATAAATTTTGTCACTGGTTCGGTCTCTCTTCGAACGGCTAGTCGATCGTCTCGTTCGAACTTTTAGTTTTCGATCAGAACTCGGTCTGAAACGGTTAGTTCGATCGTCTTGTTCGAACGGTTAGTTCGATCGTCTTGTTCGAACGGTTAGTTCGATCGTCTCGTTCGAACGGTTAGTTCGATCGTCTCGTTCGAACGGCTAGTTCGGTCCTCTCGTTCGAACGACTAGTTCGGTCTTAACTAGTAAAAAAACGCTCGTTCGATCTAACTTAGAAATCACTCGTTCGATGATCTCGATCGATTAACTAGTTCGAATGTCTTGTTCGATTGACTAGTTCGATCCCCTTGTTCGATTCCTCTAGTTCGAACCTAACTATTACGAAACACAACTTTTCAAAACTCAAAAAAACACGATTTTTAAAGATTTTTAGCAAAAATTCTTGTACAACTAGTATTTACTACCCGCTATAGGAACAATAAAAATGAAAACTTTAAGGTTTTTAAGCCAAAAAAATTTTAACACTAATTTGATCTTTGTAAAGGTTTTGAACACTAATCAAACACAAAAATCTAAACACACCACTCCATGGCTCTTGATACCAATTGAAGAATACTAGTAATCTAATGAATCAACCAAGAACAATAAGTGAGATGTGGGTTGGATTGTTAGAGAAACTTGGATGGAATGGATGAATGTATATTATGGAATGTATGGAAATGAATGAATAACAAATGAACAACCAACCCTCTCCAAGACTAGGAGAGGGTGTATAAATACTACCATGGCCGGCCCATGGGCTGGAGTTGGGCCACCCATGGGCCTTGGGCCGGACTAGATTACTAATCTAATCCTTATACTAACTACGAGCTAAGACTTGTTACAACTTTGGAAGTGACCGACACTTTTCGTGTTTCCAACAACTCATATAATAAAACAAAATCCTTTCCTAAACAATGACAAACAAAATACGAGATCATTTCCTAAACAATAGACAACATAATAAACTAACATAATAAACTATAATAATATCCTAACCATGGGCGTATCATTCCCCACTCCTTCACAACCACCTTGCCCTCAAGGTGATGCCTAATTTTTTTTCTTGATTCCAGAATCCCATAATCTTCTTTGCATTGCGGCCTTCATCTTTTTCTTCTTTATGTACTGGTCATTAAGACGCTTCAAGAACGGAATAAGAACATGTAAGGTATAAACATCATATTGGACTTCTTTATCAACCTCTTTGTCGATGAGCACTTCCGTTGTACCGATCGTTCCACACAGTTAGAGAGAACGCGGGCTTCCATGACCAATGAGTGAATTGAAGATTGACATGTCCCCGCTTTCGACTGTATCATCACCCTCATCCGTGGCCGCGTTACACAAGTTATCATCCTTGTCGGTCATTAGCAACATAGCAGTCTCTTCGAAGTCATGGAGATGTTTTTTCCCCAAGTCTTTTACCACCACCATGTCTGGACTGGTAAGATCCGTTTCTTCCACCTTGTTCGACTTATGGAGAATCGATTCCTCCAACACTTGGTCCGGTATAGCTATGTTGGGGTCAACTTGGTTTTCTTGTTTATCCTTCACGTCAGGGTCTTCTTGATCACCAGCAATAGTATCGACGGCCAGTTTATTTCCGTCACCAAAATGAGCCTCGAACGCATCACTCTGCTGCTGAAAGAACGCGGCCCGCTGTTGCGCCAAAGTTTCGAACAAAGTCTTTAACCGATCTTGTAGATCATTTTCGAACAAAGTGTCGAACCGATCTTGTAGATCATTAAGCCACCCTCTCACCGTTTGTTCATCCATGAATGCCTTGAACAATAATTTGAAGAAAATTTTTTTCTGGTGAATAGTACCGATGAATAGTATCGCGTGAACAGTAACTCCGGTGAACAGTGCGTGTGAATAGTACTCGATGAACAATAAACTTTTTTTATTTTTTTCATTTATCCTTAGATCGGATCAATGAAAGCACCAATTGATACGACCCGGTTTGGATTGTATCGGATAGTAGCATCACTTTTAGCGTGTGTGAGCTCCTTAAGAATATAGAGAAGAAGAAGAGATAGATTTGCACAACTATAGCGTGTGCGAGCTCCTTAAGAAATAGATAAGAAGACTAGAATTGTTCTCTAACTTGATTGATTTCATTGATGAAAACCATTCGGTATTTATACCTAATAAAAGACAATAAGTTGTTTCACAAGTTGACTCACAAGATAACTCTTATAATAAAACAAAATCATTTCCTAAACAATGACAAACAAAATACGAGATCATTTCCTAAACAATAGACCAACATAATAAACTATAATAATATCCTAACCATGAGCGTATCAGTCAAGTTATGTCATTTGGTGTTGCTTTTCGTGTTGACGTGGTATAGTCACATCTACACCTCTGCGGAAAGTTTATTCGCAAGTTTCTTTATATAGCAACTTAAACTCTCACATGTGATTGTGAGTTCTCATTGCAATAAAACTATACTAAGGTGGTGTTTGTTTGTTCAGAAACGTCTCTTAACAACATTTTAATTTGACTCATTTAGACGCGGTCAGACATTTGAGTCATTAAGACTGTTTGTTTTTTTCAAGTCATTCAGAGGCAGTAAGAGGCAAGCAGTGTTAAGAGCGTTTTTTTATCATTAAGAGGCAGTAAGAGGCATAAACCTCTTACTGAACTAGATGTGGAAGGGGGTGTCTTAAGTCTTAACACCTCTTAATGTCTTTTTTTTCTTACTTTTTTTGTTTTTATT
>BQNB010058496.1:18340-31313 GCA_026074375.1 Tanacetum coccineum | reverse complement strand
TTTTCCTCAGCTTGACCGTGTGTTGGATTGTAATATTCTTCAAGTAAAGGACTGAAGAGAAATTCCAACCCTTGTTGTGACAAAACTGTCTTTTCTGCTGGAGGAACAACATTTTGTCTTGGGGTACGGGGTCAGAGTTTTCATAATCTGACGCCTTTTGTCCTTGAGGAACGAGGCTTGAAGAGACATTTTCAACAGACATCTCTTGTCATTATGGTGCGAGGTCTGAACTGTTGTGATCAGACATCATTTCTTTGATTTCATCAAACTTGATATGAATGGACTCGACTATTAAGCGTGTTCTCTTGTTGTAAACACGATATCCTTTCGACTGAGTAGAATATCCTACCATGACACATGGATCCCCTTTTTCTTTCATCTTATCAAAATTTTCCCCATCTCTAGTTATGTAACAAATGCAACCAAAGATGTGAAGATGCTTTATTGAAGGTTTCTTGTCATTAATGATGTGATATGTCATCTTTCCATGAGTCGATATGATGATTGATCTGTTATGAGTATAGCATGTGGTTGCAACTGCTTCAGCCCAAAATGATAATGGAAGCTTAGAAGCTGAGAGCATTGTTCGAGTAGCCTCAACAAGTGTGCGGTTTCGTCTTTCGATAACGCCGTTCTGTTCAGGTGTTCGAGGAGTGGAAGTCTGATGTTCAATGCCTTCTTCTTTGAAATAAGCATGGAGTGTCTTGTTCAAGAACTCTGTAACTCTGTCAGTACGGACACTAATAACTTGAGCTTGAAGATTTCGTTGAATCATCATGAGAAAGTCTTTGAGAACTTCTAGAGTTTCATCCTTGGATCGTAGAAAAAGAGTCCAAGTGTATCTTGAATAGTCATCAACAATCATCAGAATATGTTTCTTCCTATTAATACTTCCAACCCGCATTGGACCACACAAGTCCATGTGAAGCAAATTCAGCCTTCCTTTGGAACTTGGAACATCTTTTTACTTAAATGAGCTTCTTTTTGCTTTACTCATTTCACAAGACGAACAAAGTTGATCCTTGACATATTTCAACTTAGGTAAGCCTGTCATAATATCTTTCTTTGAGAGTAAGGTGATGTAATCGAAGTTAAGATGAGAAAGTCTTCGATGCCATAACCATTGCTGAGTTGGTGAAAGCTATAGCCATGAAACAAATGGAGTTAATAAGATTTTTGCTTGAAGAGATATTTTGTAGAGATTGGATCCACGATTACAGTTAGTAAAATCGTTCCACTGAAGATCATCGCCAAAACAAGTAGATTTCCTAAAAGCAACCTCCAAATCCGCATCACAGAATTGACCAACTGAGAAAAGATTGTGATTGTGGCCTTCAGCATAATAAACCTGTTTGATCGTGACATTTCCTTAATTCAAATCTCTATAACCAAGAATTGGAGCAAATTGATCATTTCCAAAACGAACAGTACCCAAAAATTTCTCCATAAAATTACACAACAGCTTGAGATTGCCTGTCATGTGCTTGTGCAGCAAGGCAACAATTGAATATGATGAGTTTTATAATCTGCAGATAATTAAAGACACGAAATGAACATTGGAACAAATTGGGATCCTAAGGAGAATTTGATATCTTCAAGGGGACATTATAATAACCTAGAAACAATTCCGATAGTGGGACTATACTTATTGAGACATCATATCTTTCCTGATCCTAGGCATCTATATCTTTTGGTCCTAAAGCTGATGTGTCCATGTATATTCTGATGGACATTCTTAGCTTATCACCATTTCCATATTCCTGATTTTATTCTCATACAAACTCCTTATATATCTCTTCGGATTTCGATAGTGGTATCTGATGCAACTATTTTCATATGGTGTTCCAACAGATTTGTTCTTTTGATCCTTGGGTTTACTAGCACTAATAGAGTACTACATTAGGATCTTAGTTCTAGCTTCACCAGGTCCATTCAAGTATCCAGAAACACAAGCCTCATGATAGAATTAAACACACATATTCCATATTTAGCACAACAGCATTCATATCGAAGTTCTGGAATTTGAACGGTCATTACACGCATTACAGACGTTGTGTTTCTGAGAATACTAGAAATCCTTATGATGGTCTTTGTTAGCCACAAAAATATATTAGAGATCGAACAATTGGGAAGTGTCGTTCATTATATAAGTCTCGTCAAGTTAATTAATTATACGTTGAAAGCTAGCACGGGTAATCGGGCGTCTTAATGTAATCTAACCGGGGCACGTGTACGGGCGAAAGACCAATAACCGACCCGGCTCGTAGAAATACCAAGGCTAAAGCCTCTTGGTATTAAGTATAAATACCCCTCTCCAATATGGAGAGGGGTTGATTTCATGTTATTATTGTTAAGTCCATTTGTTTTTTGCAATAATCATCCATTTTTTTCTTCGTTCTACTTTCTCTCTCTAACGTCTCTCTACAATCTTTCCATAGTTCATCCCATTCTTATTTTCTTCGTATTCAATAAGGAAGTGAAAGTGATGAGGTAACCGACATTGGTATCATTCCCCGCCAACGGTGGGTTTAGTTTTTGTTAGTTTTTCAGCGAAGTATACGTTTGGTTTAGGCGAACTATACATCTATGAAGGGCGACCTATACGTAAAAGAAAAACCACATGTGATTAATACAACACGAAAAACAAGTAAATGATTTATACATAAGCATAAAATGAAAAAAACGTGTTCGTTCGTGTAGTTTCGGGTTTTTCGGATTCGTGTAACGATTGATCACGGGTCTTCTAATCTATACCATTGTGATCGTGATCCTTTTTCGATCATCGTGGTATATTTGGTTTTCAACGACGATAATCATACGAGCTGGCAAGAAGAAAAATTCAAATCGTTGCATTTTTTTTATATTTTGAAATGAAGAAGACAGAAAGAAATGTGGGAAAATAATTTGATTATTAATCTAAATTTTAAAATTACACTTTCAGTCCCTGGATTTAAAGACAGTTTCATCATTCGTCCATTATTGGTTTGTTAACCCTTATTGTTAAGACATTTTTTCACCGTTGGTCCTTTCAAGTTACAATTCACCCGTTAGTCCCTAGAAGTGATATGGTTCTACACCGTTAGTACTTACAACTTTAATTAACAACCATTAAGCATTTAACTTAGATTTTAATTACACCATTAGTCCTTGTTTATGTTCTAATCAACCGTTAATCATTTTACGTTGCAAGTGTGGTAACCGTTCATCGCTTTTAGCTCATAAATCGTTAACAAAAGCTCAAGTTCTTCAACAACAACAATTATTGTTTCACGATTTCTTCTTGATTTTGTAAAATCCTGCGAAAGATTCTATTCTTTTCTCGGTTTAAATCAAAGACTTGTAAAATCCCGTGAACGTTAATTGAATTCAATCCACAACAACAATCACTTTACTTGCTTAAGATCCTACAAATCATTTTCACTTCAAAATTCAAAAATCATTCATCATGACTACTCCAATCACAACTTCCACAGCCGACAGTCAAATGTATAACAACATCATGACAGCTGGTTCAAGGGATCGTCCACCAATTTCTTTCAACAGGGACAAATGTCCACAATGGCGATCACGTTTCTTAAGATACATTGATACAAGACCAAAAGGTGATGCCTTGAGGAAATGCATTTTGGAAGGTCCATACCAACCAACTACTGTTACAATCCCAGCTGTTCCTGCAACAGAGAATTCTCCAAAAGTTCCAGAGCAAACAACAATTGAGATAATCTTAACTATGTCACCTGAAAACAAGGACCATTATAAATCAGAAAAGGAAGCGATTCATTTGATATTTACTGGAATTGGAGATGAAATATACTCAACTATTGATGCATGCAATACAGCTCATGAAATGTGGGAAGCTATTGAAAGGCTACAACAAGGTGAATCCCTCAACATTCAAGATGTCAAGACAAACTTATTTTGGGAGTTTGGAAAATTCACCTCTCACGATGGAGAATCAATAGAGTCATACTACTCTCGGTTTTACAAGCTGATGAATGAAATGATCAGAAACAATTTGACAGTTGATAAAATGCAAGTCAATGTTCAATTTCTTCAACAACTTCAACCAGAATGGTCAAGGTTTGTAACAATTGTCAAGCAACAACACAAGTTGGATGAAGTTTCATATCACAAGTTCTTTGACATTCTCAAACAATATCAAAAGGAAGTTAATGAACTCCGTGCTGAAAGAATAGCCAAGAATGCTAACCCATTAGCACTTGTTGCTACTGCTCAACCATATCAAGATCCATATTATCAAACATCAAAGTCTCACAAATCATCTGCACCAACATCAAAAGCTTCACTTCCAACCAGATCTCATGCAACTACAAGACACAAAGGCAAAGAGATAGCCAAGCCAATCACACCTCCATCTGAGTCCGCTTCTGAAGAAGACAGTGATCCTGAACAAGCTCAGAAGGATAAGGAAATGCAGAAAAATTTGGCTCTCATTGCAAAGTACTTCAAGAAACTCTACAAACCTACCAACAACAACCTCAGAACTTCCTCAAACACCAGAAATAAGAATGTGGATACTACTCCAAGATACAAGAATGACAATCAGTCTGGACAGTTTGGGAATCAGAGGACAATGACTGTTGCTGGGGCTAGGGAAACTGTAGGTGGACAAGTAGTGCAGCAGTCTGGGATACAATGTTTTAACTGCAAGGAATTTGGTCATTTTGCTAAGGAATGCAGGAAGCCAAAATGGGTTAAAGACTTCACGTATCACAAGGAAAAGATATTGCTGTGTAAACAAGCTGAGAATGGTGTTCAACTTTAAGCAGAGCAATCTGACTGGCTAGCAGACACGGATGAAGAGATTGATGAACAAGAGTTGGAAGCACATTACAGCTATATGGCAAAGATCCAGGAGGTTCCTAATGCAGACTCAGGCACTGATTCTGAGCCATTGGAACATGTACAATACAATACTAGATATAACGTGTTTGCAAATGAAATACAACATTCTGAGCAATCTAAATCAATTAGTAACATATGTGTAGTGGAAACGGTTGATAGTAATGTCATTCCTAATTCACCGGATATGTGTGATAATGATATTCAGAATGACCAAAATGCTGTCGAATGTGATGATGAGCGTGTTGCGCTTGCTAATTTAATTGCAAATTTAAAACTTAATGTCGATGGAAATAAAAAGATTCAAAAGCAATTAAAGAAAGCAAACGCATCATTGACTCGAGAATTGAAAGAGTGCAAATCTACTCTTAAAGAGACTAGTAGAACCCTATAGGAGTCTAATAGTATTCGGGATAGTTGTTTAGTTACACTTCAAAATAAACAGACTGAGTTTGAGAGGTACAAGGCCTTTAATGACCGTACAGTTGACTATGACAAACTTGAACGTAAGTTAAATGAAACTCTAGGACTATTAGCTCAAAAAGACATTGACATAAAAGAAGGTTTAAAAGTTAAATCCTACGAAATTTCTATTGTCAAAGAGAAACACGATGAGTTAGTCAAACAGAGTCTTTTAACAAAGTCACATTACGAAGGTCTTGTCAAGGAGAAAACAAAGGTAATAACGGATTTGAATCTTAAGGAAGAAAAAGATATTGATAAAATAATTTCAATGGAAAACCAATTAAAGTTTTTGAATGAAATTGTTTACAAAAGGTGTCAATCAATCCAAACCATTCATATGTTAGCACCCAAATGCCTTACATTTAATGGAAGACCTACCTTTGCTAATCTAATGTACCTAAAAAAGGCTCAATATGAGAAACCATGTTTGTATGAGATCCTATATGACCAATCTGATCCTGCAAACAGACTCGTCCCAGATAGGGAAGAGACACTAATTCTTGAAAGAGAGAGTCGAGAAAAATTGAATAAAGACTTAGTGAAACCATATAATTACACAATGTTAAATAGTCTTTATGAAATTTTTAAACCCCCAACCCAGGAATATCAAATACAGTTAGCACATGCAAATGAAGTAAGGAAGAAAATGTGGAGAAAATCTTTTGTGAAAACAAAACCAAATATTTTTGAAAACATCAATTTCTTACCAGTTTCCAAGTCAATAAGCAAAAGTACACAAGCATATAATGTCATGACAAATAACATAAATCATCTTAGAGAACTTGTCGATCAAGCTTGGGAGAAACATTCTAGAGATCATTTTTGTGCCCCAACTGCTAAAGATATGGAAATCCTGATTAAGACATGTTTGATGCCTCTTGCCATTAAGACACAAAATGATAGTTTTGCATTTGTTCATGAACTTAAGCAAGAAATGCATGCTGATTTAAAGTACGTTAAATCCCTTGAAGATGAAATTGACGAACTTGAATCTGATAAGGCAGAATTTTCAAACATGTATGATATACTGTTGCAAGAATGTGTGTCTAATGATGTTATGTGTTCTTATTTGCATGTTATCTGATTTAGATGCGAACATTGAATTGCAATGCTTATATCTTCATAAAGTCAAGGAATGTGAATGTCTTGCACAAAAAGCTTTCGAAACAACTGAAGTTGTTAGTAAAGAGGTTATACACGCAGCTTCTTTACGAAGTTTTACTAAGTTAGAAAAACACTTAATTTCTCTTGAACCCACTTTACAACAATGTCAAGAACAAATGAAAAATGACCCAGTTTGCAAAGAAAAAGCATCAAATGTATTTCAAAAAGAACACGAACAATATCTTGAGATACAAGATTGAAATCTCAACTGCAAGACAAAACATTGCCATATGTAAGATTAAAGAAACACAATGAAAAATCAAAGGAATATTTGTGGAAACTAAGTATTGATAAACCCTACTGTTTGTTCGAAAACCTAATGCACAAAGGATTCCAAAACCATCAGTTTTTGGAAAACCGGCTCCTTTTTCAGACTCTCTTGAGAGGAAAACTTTTTCAAAGAAAAAGTCTGATCCAAAAACTAATGAGTTAGAGGGTTTATCAAAACCAGTCACTTTATAGAATTTGCCTCAAACAACAACGCAAGATGTAAGAAACACAAATGTGATTAAACCAGGAATGTATCGAATTGACACTAGGACAACACAAACTAGAGCACCACATTTCTCTCAGACTTTTAGGAATACTAATCCTCGCGTGTCTACCTCTACAGGAGTAATTCACAGAACTAATATTAGCAGACCACATCTTAGAAAGCACTCAATAAAATATAAGGCTCGTGCAAGCAATAGTCATGTGAATGGAATAAGAAAGACTAAAGTAAGAAGACCACCAGAGTACTATCTAGTACTTCAAATCAAACAAAGTCTGTAACTGCTAGTAAGACAGTTTCAAATCTAAGAACTTTAAATGTTACCGCTGTTTGATGCTACTTGTGGAAATGTGTGTATTAATTCGAATCATGATGCGTGTGTTTATAAAATATTTAAAGACGTAATGCTAGTACTAAGAACCTAAAGTAAGGCCTATAGATACTAGAAAACCAAAAGTAAAGCGAACAAATCTGTTGCAACACCCCATAAGAAAACAGTTGCATCAGAATCCACTACTTAGAAATCCAAGTGTTACTATAGGATGTTGTATGAGAAAACTAGTAAGGCATGGAAATGGTGGATAGAACAACAATGCCTATCAGGATATAAATAGGTTCCTGATATGTGAGAAATCACATATCCGTTTTATATTAAAAATGACCTTAAAATGATCAAATTGTGCAAATTATGCTTTTATATTGCTTGTTTTGTCATTTGTAATGTGTAGGGACAGATATTGCAAAAATCACAAGAAAACGGCAAAACCGGGCAAAAACGAACACGAGAACGGATAGAGTGCACAAGAGCCAGAAGTTTTCTAGCAAATGGTCAAGCTTTGGTCAACCACAAAATGACAAAACCTTGAAAATACCAAAATAACCCTTAATGTTAAATCCATTTTCACCATAAGTCCCTAAATGACTAACACCGTTAGTCCTTTTATAATAAAAGGCTAACGGTCGTTAAATACTTACCAATCCCTTTTTATAATTACCCAAGCCCAAAAATTACCCCGGCCCATTCCTTTTTAAATAACCCACGAGCCCAAGTCAACCACCCAATTGCCTCAGTCAAACAAATCAAAAAGGGGTGCGAAGGTTTACTGTTTAACCTTCGTCCCAACTTTACCTCTGTGTCAAAATTAAGGGTAAAAATTCACTTCTAGATGAAATCCAATGTGGCTAAGAAGATGCTTAGTACCAAGTAACACATCAGCAATCAAAAACGTCACATCTCGGCTATGATTGGCCAATTAGGACAACAAGGCATGACGCGGGTTTCAAGCTAACACTACCAAAAAGGGAAAATTGCACTGAAATCAAAGGTAAAGAAGCACACCACTCCAAAGAAGTGGGATTGCCAGCGTGGCAATCCGTGTGCTCATTTTGATCAAATGGCTAAGAAAAGGGATCCAATGATTAGAGAGAATTTAAAGGTCAAAATCAAGCAAAGGGGAGCGTCTTTGAGGACCTAGAACCTTCCTCTCAAGCCCATAAAAGGAAGAGCTCACGTCACTCACAGAAGTCCGGATTAGCTAAAATTTAGATTTTAGAGTATTTTTTTGTAAATTAATTTTCTTTTTTTAAATCATTTTAGCTTAATGGTATTCATTTAAATGTAATCTCTTCTTATCACAAAGTTGTAATTAGTTTAATCAATTAATAAAAATTTAGTTTTCTCATTGTTCAAGTTTAATTTGAATTTTACCTTATAGCGTAGCAAATGATTTGAAAAAGCCTTTACTACTCTTCTTAAGCTCTTTAAGAGCTCCTCATTTCCACTCATAGGAGGCAGGCGGCTCTGAAGCTCTAAAAACTTAACTGAGCGGTTTTAACTTAGTGACAAAGTACCGAGAGTCAAAATGGGAAGCGACAAGCATGCTAGATTAGTGTGATGAGAGGAGGAAACGGCAGGGAAGAGTTGTCCTATGGTGGGATCCAACATACAGCGCGGGCTTCTTATACACGCTGAGTCTTGATTATACTAATCGGTGTACACCTGTTGTAGGTCGTAACATGATAAGCTGCTATACTTAAATCGAAGCTATTTCAATGCCTTATCGATGCCTTGTTATGTAGAGGCATCTGTAGTCTACATTTTCCTTTTATACCTTAATTTGTACAATTACTTATAAATACTTATTGTGTGCTTATTATGTTATTAGGAGTAGTCATTTTAGCTTATTGATGCTTAATATTGTTGTTATATGCTAATTGTGTTTGATTGTTAGTATAAAATCTTAGTGTCTTATAATCTGTCATAAAACAATTGAAAAAACCAAAAAATAGCATAGTTAAGTAGCTTATAATTCTGGCTTATTGTGTGCTTAAATCTGCTCATTAGGTTTGTCAATAGCTGATTATTATCTGGTATTACTAGTTTGTGTTTAAATCTTAAAACTATAAGCATGAAAATGAGTTTTAGGATTTAAGGGGTGTTTTTTGGGTCGAAGGCAGTACTAACCTAGTTATTAGTACTGGCTAAGAGCCTAATCTCTTATAAATTGAGTTTAAAACTTCACTTTGAGGTTTATAATTAGGAGGGATATAGGTGTACTTGTAGGATTATAATCAAGTTATTAGTTATATTTGAATCTGTGGTATAGTTTTAGGTTCATACATTTCTACTTAAGTCTATTTTAGCAGATTTCATTGATCAAATGCTCTTATTTGGTGTTATATTGCATATAAGTAAGTTTCCTTAGCTGCCACTTAATAGTTTGAGAGTCTGGTTATTTTATATGCCATTGCATCAGATTAAAAAATATACAAACTGTCAATTTCAAGCTCAGATATTAAGAGGTTAAAAATAGATTTAGACTTGAAATTCAAAGCACAAGAGATTATAGGCTATAATTTTATCTGTTTAAGCTTTGTTTGGCATTAAATAGCTTATTTGACTATCTGCTTTTAAGCTTAAAATCAGCAATTTGTCTTTTGAAAATCATAAAGAAAACTCAGCATGCACTGAGTGTATAAGCCTTTTTCAACCAGCTTTTTCTTAGCTTATATAGAGTTCAAATTCCTTTTCAAAAGTTGTTTTAAGTATTCTCTAGTTTAAGCTTTTAGAATTTTCAAATCATTTTAGCATAAGGTTCTGATTGGTCACTTAAAAATAAGGTCAAAGTTGCCTTAAGGGACTGTTTGGTTAACAGTTTATACCAAAGAGCTTATTTTAGATTTTTAGCTTATAATTTGTATTTTTAGCTTAATTCTTGCTTATACTTGTTTGTTAGGTTAGTTGTATGGTAGTTTTAGCTTATTAAAGTTCTGGCTTAGGCTTATTTTATCTTTTCTTAAAAACCAAAAATCATAGGTAAAACAGCATATGTAACTTTTTCATCTAGCTTTTTCATTGCTTATTTGATTTTCAAAATAGTTTTAGATTGCTGATTTAGATAGAATTAAGCTCAAGTTTACTAGTGGTATAGTTTTTATGTCCAAAAGGTTCTATTTGAGTGCTTAAAAATAAGCTCAAAGTTGCCTGTTCAGGCAGTTTGGCAAACTGTTTTTGTGAAAAAGTGCTTATTGGTTTTTTAGCTTATGGCTTGTCATTTTCGCTTAAGTTTAGTTCAAGTAGCTTATTAAGGTAGTTTTAGGTTAGCCATAGCTTATTTGATTTGGTTTGAGCTTATCTTAGCTTATTAGTGTATTTATGTTTTAAGAAAAAGTTTAAAATTAGTCAAGTGTTTCTGTCTGTTTTTAAGCCAATTTCTAGCTTATTTACTAGTTTTCAGAAAAAAGCTTATTTTACAAATTTTGCTTATTGTCAGCTGTTTTACAACTTTGTTTTTAAAAGTTTTGAAAATAAAAAAAATAGCAAAAAGCTAGGCCATGGGATTCGAACCCATGACCTAGCCTTTCACACGTAGTCGTCCCAATACACACACACTCAAACCACCAGCACTAGTAGGGCTATCTGTCAAGGTAGCCCTACATTAATTCTTTATACACTTTTTCATTTTTCTTTTATATATTAAGCCGTAGCTTAACATCAACTTATTAGGGTTTATTTGTCCAGCTTATTTTTAGTTTTATTTTTAGAAACTCAATCTTATATTTTTACACTTTTAGTAATTTTTCTAGAATTTTTAGAGTAAGTTTTGTAATTTTAATCATTTATTTTTATTAAAAACTTTAAAAAATCATAAAAAATAGAAAAATAATCAAAAAAATAAAATTCTTTTTTATAAAATTTTATCAATATTTTAGGCTTAGGATTTAAATTTACTCTCGTAGGGTTAAAAATTTATAATTTCATTTTTTAAAGAACGGGATTTGATCTCCGTTCTCGTTTTCTTCATTTTTTACTTTACGCACCCCCGGTTTAGGATTTCCTTAGTTTTTTCTTACAAGTTAGTAATTAGGATTAGGAAAAGTTTAAAAAAAATCATTTTAGGTTTAATTTAGGTTTTAATTGTCGCGTTTCTTTAATTCTCGTTTACATTTTAATGCTTACGTGTTTAATTTTCATTTCTTGTTTACTTGTTTTCGTGCATTTATCTACTTGTCATTTATATTTAGTAGGATTTAGAAAACCCAAATCAAAATTCTTTGAAAACATTCAAAACGCGCGATCACGGACTTAACCGATTCTCAATTCGCACTTCGTCAAGGGAAAACGACCCAAGAGGTTTTTGAGACAACTTTGGTTAAAAGTTTGTTTCTTAAATCTGACGGAAAATACTTAATATACTATAATTGACCTATCCTTATATACTTATATATTATATTAGATAGAGTGTGTTCGGACGGGATCAAATTTTTGGCGCCGCTGCCGGGGAAGTGTGTAACGAATTTCGCGTTTCGTTCGAAGATTAGTGTTTTAAAGAACCTGCCTCGTGAAGTTATTTTTACGTTTGTGAATATTTTTAAATATAAAAAAATACAAAAATATTTTACACTTCTATTTTCTTTTATTTTAATATTAAAAATAACCATTTATTAATCGTCGTTACGGCTCACCTTTAGATTACGTGCTATAAGGGAAGTTTAAGGCGGGTTTGATCAACATCACCCAAAAGGAGAAGGGTTATTCTAAATAGCGCCTCGCGCTTACCAACTCCTCCGCTTTCTTGTACGTGTTTTTAGAGAGCTACCGTGCACGTTTAACTTTCGGTTACCAAAAATAGTTTTCTTTCTTATTTTAATTCCTTTTCTTATGTATTAATTTCAAAATATAAAAATATTTTCCTTTACCATCTTATTACATTTAATTCTTATCTTCTTTATCCTCTTATCTGTTTAATTCTTCGACATGTCTTCGTATAACCATTTTGGTTGCTCGTATTGTGGAGGTCCGTTTAATGGTGGAAACTGTCAGGGCTGTAGCAGTATAGGATCCGGAAATGAGTTTGTCTATGACCCAAATCCTTATTCTTATAATGACACACCTACGTTCTTCAACCAACCTCCACAGCCCCAGCGAAACTCTTGTGATTTTTGTGGTAATGATTGTACATCATAAGTCCCGCTTGTCTATGAGCTGGAACCGTGTAACAATCAAAACTATAGTGATAAGTATTATCCACAAGATTCACGGAGTTTATCACAACAAATTCTTTGCTGTGAAAACTACGAGGGTCCTCGTGCGACGTTTCAGTGTCAACCGATAAACCAAAATTTCAATTATTTTGGTTTTGATCAAATTGGACCCCCGCAGCATTACATCAATAATCTGAATCAGCTTAATAACGAACTTTATAAAATGATGGAAGATTTTATGAAAAGAATTAATCAACAACGTGAGCAGGAGGCTTT
The DNA here is from genome assembly GCA_026074375.1 of Tanacetum coccineum. NCBI lineage: Eukaryota > Viridiplantae > Streptophyta > Magnoliopsida > Asterales > Asteraceae > Tanacetum > Tanacetum coccineum. The sequence continues at coordinate 18,568 of BQNB010058496.1, read as the reverse complement.
ACTTGTAGCTCAAAGAGAGAAAGAATTACCTGAACAAGAGCAAGCAGCTCAAGAAAAGGAAGAATTTTCACCGAAACCCGTCTTTCGTCAAATTATTGAAGAAATGTGTGGCACAAAAGTTTGTGAAGAGAAAAAGCAAAATATGAAAGATACGATGCTAGATTTACTTGAAGATTGTCTACAAAAAGAGCTTTATTGTATACATAATAATGTTGATGATTTAATTTA
>BQNB010058496.1:0-17819 GCA_026074375.1 Tanacetum coccineum | reverse complement strand
TATTAAGGAGAATTAATATCAAACGGCTAAAACGAGTACACATTAAGAAAGTGGTATTTCAAGGATGTTAAAATGGGTTATGTGAAATTAATTGTACAAACAATTAATTTAAAGAAAGTGGAAATATCCGTACCATGAAGCGAATAATATATCGAGAGTTTTCAAAGAAATGTTTTAAATAAAAAATGTCATCATTAGCTATGATCTTTGAGATTTTCTCTTTGGAGTAGGGGTTGTTGGTTGAGTCGTTCCCAATGACGTTCTAGTCGGAAAGCGTTACCTTCATTAGCATGGTCTGTCTCAAGGGTCTTTATGCATGATTCGTTCTCAGAGTCTCGAATCTCGTTCTGCTCTTGGCGAAAGGGCATGTCTGCAATATGTTGGGTTATGAGTCATCGATATTTACCGAATTTGATGTTGTCTTCTTGACGATATAATTTTTCAAAATCACAAGAAGTAAAGAGGAAGGAATGAGACATTAATGAGCCGTGTTCCAACAGTTGGTGTTCCAAGATGGTACGTTACGAGGTGACAAGTTAATCGTCACGTTCCAATTAGCCGGCATGTTTCTATGTGGTGAGTTACGTGACAACATATGCGTTTCAGAAGTTCAAGGCGAGTGTTCAAACCTGGTGTCGAATAGTAAAATAACATAGAGTCGGCAGACTGTGACAAGTTTCAAGGTTATGTAAAACAGTATTATGTAAACTCATGACAAGTTTTAAAGACCATCATATTAATCATGATGTTTTTAGAAATAAACAAGGCCATTGTGTCACTCACAATGTCTTAGAAAAGTTTAGGGACCATTGTGTCACTCACAATGTCCTAGACAAGTTTAGTATTTATATAGACAGCTTCTTATATAAACAGGTGGGGAAATATACGTAAAGGAAATGTAACCACAAAGAAGAGATAAATTCAAGACAAACATAAGCTCATAGAAAAAATAAGGCTCAAGGACAAAAATAAACGCAACGCAACATAAACGTAGGAAAAGATAAATGCATGGTCAAAATGGTACTCACGTATACGCCATAGAAAAAGCACGTATAAGACACACATAAATGCAAGTAAGGATCACATACTGGTTATAGACCAGACCTAATATGCTATGTGGTTCTCTATAACCTTGGCTCTGAATACTAATCTGTCACACCCCCAAACGGGGCCTGGACGGAATGCGTGTCTGGGGGCATGACGTCATAATATACATCACACAAGATCAAAGGAACGACCACTAATGGATGTTTTGAAAATCATAACTCGTTGTATTTATAAAAAAATGGATAAGTCTTACAAGATTTGAAATAAAATTTAAAACGTTGCAGAAGCATAATTAAATTTTCAAAAGACAACGAGTATGAATGATAATAAAGTCTTGAAAGATGATATCATATAGCACGTAGACTACACATAGCACATCAGGGAAGTCCAAAGCTAAGCACCTAAAACATGCTTAAAATGGTCAACATAAAGATGGTGAATTCATAGGTTTAGTTCAAACGTTGTTATAGTGGACCACAAGATTTTACAGGCATGTGACAGTTATAACAGATACAACTTTACAAAAAGGTATTTTCGTTGCACTAAGCTCATGACACCGAGGCTAAATGTAATGGAAGCATGCATAATGCTTAATAAACTTGCCCTGATGGGTGCCATCATGGCGCTTCACCATATCAAACGACATGGTATACGTTCGTTTGTTCTTGGCAAACTCGAACTAGTAAGAGTTACTTACCCGGATAGGGATGATTAGTCCCAATAGATCTATTTACAACACTCGTGCTCACTTACCAATCCAACTGATCATAAGTAACTAACGGTTCATTATAACTCGGGCATACAAGTTTCAATTCTACTTAGGCAACACGTAAATAGGAAAATTCTCACGTAAAGTACTTGTGTCCAAAGTAAAAGTAACCAACGTATTTCCAAAAGAAAGGCTTTAAGTAATTGCATACATAAGTAAAACAAAGTGTGATATCAATCATGTAACCGAGTTTGCAAACGAACATTTATAAAAGTTTGAAATCATTAGAGTAAACAAGTTTGTAAACGAGCATGTTCTCACCCTAAAAGTTATAAGGTAAATATAAAACAAGTAAAATGTGGGGCTATGAACTCACCTTAGGCAAACGATGAGATAGTAACACAATGATGAGACAAATGTAACCGAAGACTCTAATCGCGACCTAATTATAAGATGCGCCTTAGAACGAGAAATAAATACGATGCGACTTTTCTAAGAACGATATAACTAATTACCGAAACATTGTATAAAACCGTATTAAGAACTAGACTCCCATAGGTGTATAGTGCTGTAGATCATTTACTTAACAGAAAACAATCTATATGAACTCATTAGTTTATATAAACGTACTCCAATTCTTACGACCAAAATGCCACTTTCAGAAAGTTACTATTTTAGGAAACATTCTATTTTTGAAAAGTTCTAAGTTTCGGAATGTTAATACCGTCCCCTATATTGGTCAAGTCCATAATTCCATAAATGCACTAATGAAACCTAAACGCCTACTTTTCATTTTTATTTCGCTACAACTCGTACTACTAACTATTGTGACGTAACGTTCAACGGTCATCCGGCTCAATCACTCTTTCAGAAAACTCCTAATCCCTTTCGTAATAAGATTCAATCACTACATCACAAATATTATCTAAGGATTTACGAAGCGCTAAACAGGAGCCTAACCCCGAGAGGAAAATGTTTTATATATATAAATTTGTATACTGTCCGAAAATAACTTGACGAAATCTAGGTCTATCTCACTCTATAAAAGCCATTTTTAACACCGTTCGCGACTTAGGAAGACACAACTTTCGCGACTTTGGAAGGGAAACGTCATTTTAGGCCATGTTTGTGATTTACACTTTGGTCGAAACGGACTCGAAAGGGGTTAAAATGGTCATTTTTGTTCCTAATCTGATCGTATTAAAAATCATTTTGCCGAAAAATGTTTCAAGTTTCATTTGAGCGTAACTCGGTCGTTTTAAGTCCGATTTTAGTGTTCGATATATGAAAAACTATCTATACGAAACGAGCTATCCGAAAACTACCTTCTTGACTAATGAAAACATTTTAAGTTGCCCAAAACCCTAAAACAAATTTGGATCAGCAACCTTATTTTTCATAAACGCTTCCAAAAATTCATCCAAACTTCACAATAGTGCCTATACTAACCTAATCTCGTTCACTACTAAACCAACCAACAAAACCACACTTGAATCTATTCTAGTTCCATCATCCTCTTTGTTGCAACCCACATGTTCACTCATCCTTTCCAATATCAAAGATTATTATAAAAGAAAGCATAAAACTTTATTATTTCACATATCCATTTCATTTCTTTTTGAAAAATTAACACAAACACAATAGGATTTAAACCAAGAGTATAAGAAAATAGAGAAATCAAAAGGAGGTTCAAGAAAGAGCTTACAAATGATGAAGAAATAAAATTGAACACCAGATCTATAACATACACCAAGATCTTGCAAAACCTCCAAAATAAAGTGAAACCCTAATTCTTAAAACCCTTAATAGATCTTGAAAATCAAAGAACCAATGCTTGGAATGACCTTAGATAACCTTACTAAGCAACCTTGAACACTAGATCTTGAATAAAAATCAAAGATATTGAAACCCTATAAGGGTGTGTGTGTTGCCGTGAGATGGAGGCGAAAAAGAAAGAGAGAAAAGTTTTTGTTGAGGCTTAAATACATTGAAAACCCTAAGAGTGTAAAAGTATGGTATTTATAGGAAGAGCTCATGTGCTAGGGTCTTGCATTGTTTGACAAGTCAACACATACACACTTAATCTAGTGTGTGTTTGGTTCGGTTATGTTAACAAAAAGGGAAGAGCACAAGCAAAATTTGAGATACTTGGTAAATAAAAGGATTTAATTCAAATGTTTGTAGTGGAATTGTGGTCCTCACCATGTAATAGGAAAAAGGTTGTGTAAGGGATCACAAGGCAATGTTTATGCATGGAGAATACATACAAACATGTTACTATCTTTGCATGTGATGGTATTTTCTTTTGAAAATTCAAAATAAAGATGAAAGATGCTCTTTGAATTAATTAAGTGTGGGTGTATGCATGTGTTTGGAGTAGAGGGGGAGGGGTGAACGAAATTGTTGACTTATAAACACGAGATATACGATAACTAAAGCTTACACAAAAAGATTACTGGTTTCCGGGGTTCCGTTTGATCAAAAACGCAAAAAAAGTAAATAATACGCTAAACCATAAAAATAGATATCGAGAGTGAACGTAAACTACGAAACACTTAGAAAAGTTAAAATAATGCTTATAATATCTAGACTAATCAAAATCCGAAGCCGAAACGTGTCCGATAACGATTTTCAGTTTTACGCGGGACAACTTCTCGGAAAATTGCCAGATTCAAACGTAACGTATAAAAGTCAAAAATAATGATCCGAAAAGGTTAAAATATTGACATGAAATTTACGGGGTGTGACAGAAGATGACTTATTGGTAATTTTAGCTTGGATTTAAGGTAAGTAACTAAGTTATAATATGTTATGATAATTGAATAATCATGTGTGTTATGTGTTAGGGAAACATTGACTAAGATATGCTTTATGTTTTAACGATGACAAATAAACGTTCACAACACTTTAAATAACAAAGGATAGCCAAAATCCGTAAAACAGAAACAGTGCCTCTGGCGCGCTGGTCACGCGCCAGTACGTGGCCAACGCGTCACACTCGAATTCTATTTTACGGAATTTTGCTCGTTGTTTTTTCTTTTACCTGACGCATGTGGATCTTTCATTAAAGGTATGTACATGATACTTGAGCAATTAAAGACACTCGAAACGAGGTCTAAACTTAAAGAGGAGATAAAACAAGTCCTCTCATTTTCGACAAAACGCCAACTCATTTTCTTTATCAAATGCCTCTAGCCAAGGCCGAAACTTCTTTTCGAAACCTAGTATAATCACACTTTCAACATCCCATCAAACGAAAGTATTCATTTGACCTTAATCTGGATTTACGTTGTCTTTAATCACGTAACAAGTTTTACTTCCTTATTGGTAAAATTAAGTCAAAGGTCACTTTGCGTAAATGCATCCTTTCCTTTTAACGGGATGTGCTTTAATTGAGATGCAAAGCACTTAGCTTGTTTGCATCAAGATGATTAATGATCATATCCATTTTTGATAATTATGAATTCAGTCTTAATAACTATTTGAGTTTGTGATAAATGAAGGTTAATTATGCTTTGATCTTTCTTACCTTCCCACACTTAAAATATTTTACAAACTCTCACATTCCTCTATATCTCACACACATCACTTACACTTTACTTTATACTAAACATTCCCTTAATCATTTGTTAATCTTAATTTCCCAACAAATGATTATTCTTATCTCTCCATATAATCTATACATTCATTCTCATTTCTTAAATTATTCCTTAATCATCATTGCCCAATCTTTTTCTCTCTTTGATGGCAATATGATTTACATACATAATCAATCCTTTGATTATCTTCATCTCCATCATTCAAAACCTTAAACCTTCACCACTTAAACCTTTCGCATCTTATCCTCACATGTGACAACTCACATTCCCTTACATAATGTACCTTCTTGTACTTGTTGTCTCTCACATTCCACACATAAGCTCAAATGTGTCACGTCACAACATTCTTACCCACACATTCTCTATTCTCTTCTTCACTCACCCACTCACACACGCTCTCATTTGAATTTAAATTTCACACACACACACATACACACACTCAAAGCTTCCTCTATACTCTTCACTCACACACTTCTACATTTGAAATTTAAATCTCACACACTTCATAAATCTTTCTCTACGCACTTTGCCAACTTACTATTTGAAAAATAACCTTTTATCCATCACATCAATGCCAAATCATTCACAACCCATGCACACTCACCTCTTACAATTTGAATTTGAAATTCAAAATTGTCCCCCTCACAACATCCACCCTTTCTCTCTAAGAAAAGCATATTCCTTTGGCATATTCCTTCTCACTTAACCATGCCAACTCACTCACTCAACAATGGTTAATTTCTAACTAATACAATTGCATATGAGGAATACCCAATATGCTATTTGTCCAATGGTTCTTTTCTATCTCTTTGAAATTTAACAAACATCCCCAAATCTTCTTTTAAACACTTCATAATCGTTTTTATCAAATGACTATTTGAGTTGGTTGACCTTGAGTTTAAGAATAATGGAAATGTCAAAGTGTGAAGTACAATTAAGGGTTTAAGGACGGGTGATAACGCCTTAATTATACATGTTTTCGACGGCGTTATTGTATATATTATTATCATTTCTCGTGAACTTTCGATACTTAATAGCATGAAATGTGTGCATGTTCACTTGAAGATAGGCCAAGCTCAATTTGTCTGAAATACAAGTGTTTACGCTATATGGAAGACAAATTAGAAGATAATAAATAATAAAGTCTAAATTTCAATCAAGTACGCCGCACTTCCCCTGGCGTGCGCCGCACTTGGCCACGAAATAAACGAAACCAGTAAATGTAAGAAGTGCGCTGGTTTTTCCTGGATGTGCGCCGCACTCGGCCTATGCATTAATGAAGTTTTAGCCGACTTAGGAACAAGTACGCCACACTTATGTTTGTACGCCGCATTTCTTGCCTCGCCCAACCTATAAATAGAGATGATTTCTTCCCATTTTACACACACTTCAAGAGAAACAATTCTCAATCATTCTCCATCATCTCCTGGTGTTTAGGCACGAAATTTCGGCAAGAACGAAGAAGGTTTCATAAGATTTAGTATAATACGGGTTTAATAAGATTCAATATTTGTAAACGAGCTGTTTATGATTCATAGTCTATCCGAATCTCGTACGTTTCTTATCTATCTATTTAACTTTGTTATTAGGAACTTCGTAGCCATGAGAGGCTAAACCTCTTATAACTACTCGGTTACGTTAATATAATAAAGAAGCATTTAGTATTATTATGATCTTCTTATCTTAAGTTCGTATTGAAATCTTATCGTGTCTAATCTTGTCAACTTTGATTATATACGCATGATGATATAGGTCGAAAGGCCCGTTGTGTACTATATAATTTATAAGATTTGCGTGACACATTTGATTAAGTTAAACTAATATAAATCTTAAGTTAAACAGTTAATTTGTGAAAATATTTTTTGACGAGAAAATCTTTTTATATGTTAAGAATATAATAGAAGATCATAATTATTACCATTGCTGCTGAATTATATGCAACTATCCGAGTAGTCATATCTCTTTATCATCGAATTTACTTTCTATCATTTACTTGTTATTTTACTTAAAAATATTATTATAATTTGTATTAACTCTTGTGATTATACGAACATAACCAAATCCCCATGGACGACCTGGTCTTACCTGAAATATTATACTACTTACGTGGGTTATACTTTACCCGTGTGTTAGTCTAAAATCAGTAAAACTAGTCTTATAAATTTAAAACTTTCACACCACATCAAAGTTTTTGGCGCCGCTGCCGGGGATTTTAAACTGTTCTATAATCACTACTTGGTAATTATACAAATATTAATCTCTTTTTCCTCCAAAAAATCATTCTGCTCGCTTTCTATGACTTTTGTTGTAGAAAGTGCACTGCACTTATCAAACATTTTTTTTCCTAAAAACGTTCTCTAAAATCTATATCCAACAGCTCACTTTGGATGCATACACATGCTTCTAATTCTGAACCTGTCAAACCATTGTCTAAATCTGAAAGAACTCTGAATCGTAAACTTCATCGATGAAGCATGAGAGTCCCATTCGAACGAAGGGACGAACGACCCGAACACCCAAGAGTAATTTATCCACCTATCCTTGATATCACCCATTTCCATCACTTTCTATACCTCCTTGAAAATCACAATCCAATAGATGATGAATCCATGTGGGCAGCCGACCGAGTTGTCGCTTCGACTCCCGGTCCGACAATCACCATTCCTGAAACCGCAAACGAATTCACCATTAAAGGAAACCACGTGACTCTCGTCAAAGGGAACCAATTTGATGGTAGAATCAGAACTGATCCTCACAAGCACATTCACAAATTAATCGGTGTATGTGATATGTTCAAATATGGAGAAACCGAAAATGAAGCCGTCCGCCTAATGATGTTTCCCTATCACTCATGGGTGAAGAAAAAACTTGGTTGGTTGAACTCAACGAAGGAACAATTGAATCCTGGGATGAACTTCATACCGCCTTTATAAGCTGGTTCTTTCCCCTAACTTTATTCGACCGACTTCTTAGGGAAATCCGAGCCTTTTCCCAACATGAACATGAAATTCTAACAGATGCTTGGCTTTGAATGAAAGAAATGCTTAGAAAGTGCCATGGCCATAATTTGACCAAGGGCAATATTATCAAAATCTTTTATCACGGCCTTAACGAAACAACCCAAGAAGCTCTAAATGCCACAACTGGCGGTATCTTCCTTTATAAAACACCAATTCAAGGCTATCAACTTCTCGAAGACAAGGTCTTACTCAAACTTGATTGAGATAACAACCAAAAACCTAAACCATCTCTTAAGAAAAATATAGATTTCGCTAATGAAGGCAACAATAATTTTGATACTAACAAAATTATGGCAAGAATGGATGCCATGACTTTAAAAATAGATGCTCAGTATAAAGAAATGAAATCTCATAACGAATGTAATCGCTGCGGAGGTAACCACTCAATCTCGGATAGTAACAATGATGACACACCTATGTCTCGTGAAGAAGAAGCAAAATTCATGCAAACCTTCTGACGTACATGTTTTCACAATGATTAACGCGACTGTGACTCAAATCGTGATAATTGGCGTTCAAGCAGAAGAAATGATTACAATTGAGACTATTACCGACCCAACTCTAATGATAAATGTTAGCCTTAAAATATGTCGACTTATACAGAATTATATTAGATAATGTAAGGCGTGACTTATAGGGACTAATAATGTCAAGTTAGGATAGTAAACAAGTCACACGCCTATATATACCCTCCTATACTTTCATAGGAGGGTGAGGATAATCATTTGTATTTTATAAAGTGTTTATGTTTCTCTCTCTAGAAAACACACACATCTTTCCCTCTTTACACTTTTCTCTCTCAATATTAATAATATGACTACTTATTTCTTTTATCCTCTTCGACCTTCGGATTATGTTTTAGGCTAGAATCTTATGGGTAACAATTGGCATCAGAGCCTAGGGCATTTTGTGTTGTTGGTTTGTATTTTTTATGGTATTCGTGCCTTAAATAAGCACTTTCGTATCTTATTTTTAAGCCAAAAAGCTTCGGCTTTTTATGGTTTGGGGGTATTTTGTGCAAAAGCTTGAAACTTTCTTCTTTCTATAGTTTCTAGCTTATTTGTACAAGTGGCTTATGGATTTTCATAGCTTATTTTTGAGTTTTTATGGTTCAGATGATTTTTGTACTCAAAATCTTGATTCAAAATTTTTCGTGTTAAAAATCATCAAGTTTGGATTTTTATGGTTCTTATTGCCTTAGATAAGCAAGAAGTACAAAATTTTTTGGGTAAAAACGTCAAAAATTAAGTCTTTTTGTGTTTTGAAAAATTTGAGCTTCGTCTCATAGAAGGCGATTTAGCAGTGGCAGTGCAAGGCGAATTAATAACTTCCTTCACAAGGCGAATTAGAAACTTTCTTAGTACAAGGCGATTTGACAAATTTCTTTAGAAGGAGATTTAACAATTTTCTTCACAAGGTGATTTAACAAGGCGATTTAACAATTTTCTTCACAAGGTGATTTAACAAGGCGATTTAACAATTTTCTTCACAAGGTGATTTAACAAGGCGATTTAACAATTTTCTTCACAAGGTGATTTAACAATTTTCTTCACAAGGTGATTTAACAAGGCGATTTAACAATTTTCTTCACAAGGTGATTTAACAAGGTGATTTAACAACTTGTCTTTAGAAGGCGATTTAACCAATTTCATAGAAATTACTTTAACCTATTTTCACCAAGAACCAAACTCAAACACCTTCTATAACACCAAAAACAAACATAACACTTAATGTAAAAACGATCCGAACAAGATTCACTAAAATGTCAAAACGGCTATATAAATTGGATTTCAATGTCAAGTGATCATGAAGTTTATCTAGTATCCCGTATTTGAGTTTGAAGTGGGTTTCACGAAGGCATCTACTTATTTCATCATTGAGACTTCCTTCTATTTTCTACCCCTTTCTTCAAACCCAAACTATCGATTGATGACTTGCTTGAATGTATAAGGTTATGACTAAGACTTGCATTATCTAGTTATAACCGATGTAAGGAGTTACATTGTAGTACTCACATGTCATAGCTATCACTTAAAGGAGTTACGCTGTAGTACTCAGTGTCACATGCAGAAGCTGTCGGTACCGATTATATCATTTCACTTCCATACAAATAGGTATGAATCAATGATAAGAAACCATAAGAAGAGAAGAACAAGAAATAATTTTAGAGAGAGAAACTAGAGAGAGAAAGTAGAGAGGAAAAAAAGGATGGTTGATTACCTTGCAAAGATTACAAAATGAGACCAACTCCCTCTCCAAGAGTGGAGAGGGGTATTTATACTTTCTTACTACCCTAGGGTGACGCCTAGGTGTAGTGTAGTTGGGTCGGCTTGGGTTTTGGGCTTTAGCCCGCAACGTATACAATATTAGCTTAAATCACGAGCCCGACTCCCTTTCTAGCCTAATACAGCGACTAATAAATAAAGACCGAGTTTCCTTGTTCGACTTAATATTTTGAGGCTAACAATCTCCCCCGAAGCGAGGTCTTTGAATCTTACTTCCTTGGACTTATTGAGATTGCTTTGTCATTTAGTTCTTGAGTCTTTGTTTTGGTCTTTATCTTGTTGTAGGCTTGTTCCTTCATGCTTTGTGATATTTGATCTTGAGCCTTTGTCATTGTCTTTCGACTTTGTCTTTTGTTCCAAGATCTTTAAATCTTTATCCTTGTTTGTCTTTAACGTCTTTGAACTTGCGATCTTGGTGTTTGATCCAACACATGCTCATATTTGCATTCAACTTTGAAGCTTTCTAATATTATCCCCGAAGCTTGATTATAATGGTGTTATTGTTTAATACTCTGAGTTGCGGAAGTCTTTGTCTGTAATTCTTTAGCTTTTATGAATTCCTTGAACTCTTGATGACTTATTGAATGTCTTTGTAGAGTCGAGCATGAGCATGTGGTAATTGAATTCGATTCAGCTGGAATGAGGCATACCATCTACATCTTTATGTATCCTGAAATTAAAAAGTTAGCAATAAAGCGGTTGTGGAAACGATATGGTCTTTGTTATTCATTTGGGAATTTGGTTAGTTTATCTACGGTTACGTAGGACCGTTTTCAGTATAAATAAATGTACTGTGATCAGGTATGATTCAAACGAATTCCTGACAGGGTTTCCAGCTCAAAGCGTTCGGATTTCTTCTTAACCACAGACGTATTAGATTTGCCCTTGATTGCTAGTTCTCATTACCGGAACGTCTCAACAGCAGACAACACGGGAAGAGTGATAGATAGTTACTATATTTCTGATTATGTCATCAATTCATTTACTTGGACCTTTATCGTTATCCAGTTGACCACAAGCTTGATCATATAGAATCTCGCAAGTCACCTACCGCAGTGCTGTTTGATGATGGACACTGGAAGGATTTCTCATTCGTCTTGGTGAATTCTAAAGAGTTTCACTCTGTTTATTCTTGCAGAATCACCAGAGGATAATGCGTAGGACTCTATTGTCATACTACTTGTGAAATTATTCGATTCGGTTGTTCACAAGTGTTTGTTTGGAATGTGTCCTAATGAGATTTATTTGATGATCTATTGGCTTAGACTCGATTAGTGCGTTTTGGTTTTTAGTAGATCGAAGGACTGGGAGCAGACTGCCACCTATTCTATATTAAACTTAAACTAGGATATGAAGTCATAGAAGTCGTGTGTTATCTCAATGACAAATAAGACAGTTTCTTTTAAGAGAAACCGTATGCTGTGAAGGGTTGTGCATTTGCATCACATAGGTTCATGATGTCGTTATTCAATGTCATCAATAACAATTGTGATTCTGACAGCAAATGGTATTGGACCCGGTTTCTGCATTAAGTTGTGTGGGAGGCTACTTTTTTAGACCCTTTTTACCATAACATTTCTTTTTAATTCTTCAACCCCTTCAATGCTTACCAAGACGTCATTACTAACACCTTGTTGTGATTGTTCCAGTGTTAGCTCAATCTTAGTCGGCATTATTCCCTTATACACATTCATCTCCAATCATACCTAAGGACTGCTATTTTAACTAAGGAGTATCTTGGGTAGATCATCCGGTTCTGGGGTTGGACCTTAGGACAAAATACCTATAACTTTCCACCTTATTACTTCCAGAATCATCGTGAAATAGGATGTTGTTAGGGTATGGGATTCATAACCATAAACTTTTTCGAAGAGTATCAAGCCCTTTGAGTCTTGTAGATCACATTTTAATTACTTTTCTTCCTCTTATTTTATTTTCTAATGTCACTTAGTTTTTGAAATTTAATGTGTATTTAAAATTTGTCTTGATAAAGGCCATGGGGGGGGGGGATTGTTGAAGCTTGCATGAATTATTTGGAAAATGTTTTATCTTGCCCCACTCATTTTCCTATGTTTGACACCATTTATAAATGACCACAGTGGTAAAATCGATATAAAATTGAGGTTTGAACACTTAGTCATTCTTATATCTATCATTCTATTGAATTGTCATTATTTTCTTTGTAGTTAATTAAGAGACTTTTTGGGAATGTTTGAATACATAAGAATGGTTGTGATATGATGTATCCAAACTCATTAAACTTTGTTTTTTGAAAAACTCCCCCTTAAAAGATGGAGTGTTGAACACACAATTTGAAAGTTATGAAAAAAAAAAAATCAGTCTGTGAGTAAATTCTTGAAAAATTATGTTTCAACGTTTGAAAAAAACTATTGTTAGAGACTTCTCTTTCCAACTCTAAGGGTAGCGCATCTTATGCGTTACACTATCCTTTCTCTTGAGCTCAAAACTTTGAATTGTCTTGTAAGAACAGATCCAAGATCGAGAAAAGTTGATAGAAGTTGAATTTCTCGTTGTTTGGATAAGTTATCTTTCATAGATATGGACTTTCATTTATTTGATAGTCGGGTTTCGTACTGATATTTGCACATATGCATCAAGAAATATTGAAATTGACATGTTTTGAAAGTATTTGAAACTCATGTTCTTACTTCATTTTCTCGCCAGTGGTCGATATTAATCAAACATTTATAGGTACGTAATGTTATCGAATTCTAGAGAAATGTCGAGAGATATTTTTGAAAAACATTTTCTGATTTTTTGATTTTGTATTTCTTTTTGAAAATTTATATTTTGTTTTTTCACTTTTTTTTTCAAAAATATATGTACATGTTGATGTTTGATGAGGTTATCAAGCAGTTCATTGCAGAACACTCCAGTTCTGCCTGGAGTCAAACATTAATACCACCAAAATAAATTTAGATTCTGACGAGATACTGAACCTTCTTTAGGAAGGGCTTCTTTAGTAAACATGGTCAGCCAATTGGGTTTAGTATTCAGTTCTGACTAAAGTACAATTCATTTTTATACCGTTTTCAACCTGTGCTTTGATGAAATGATAACGAGTATGATGTGCTGGTTACGAGTGCTGCACGGTGTTGCATGATATTGCTTATGGGCTGACTGAGGAGCGCATACAACTGGTATTTTGTTGTTGTTGAAGCCATAATCTTGAAGTTGTGTCCACATCCAATTACTTAGCTCATCTTGCAGATTAACGCACGTATTCAGCCTCTGCGGATGACTTTGCAGTACATCCTGCTTCTTTAAAATACCAACTAACTAGCTTTTCACTAGGAACTGTGTTCTCCAGAAGTGCTTTTGTGAGTATCAACGCAACGGCTGTCAGCTATTCTGAAAAAGCTGTTTGTTAGTTCAAAGCCGATACCTTCGTGATACCAGGAGTTCCTATGTGAATGTACCTCTTAAGTATCGAAAGATCATTTTAACCTCTTTGAGGTGTTTTTAGTTCGGTCTTGCTGGATATCTTGCACAATAAAAACAAAAAACATACAGCTATGCACTATGTCTGGTCTACTAGATGTCAGATTACATGAGTGACGCCGATTTTGCTTACGGTAGTCAATTTGGTCTACGGTTCACCACTCACTGTTCTGCATCTAATTTAGTTACGTTAGCCATTGGTTGTACCAATGCTTGTCCTTATTCCATCCATTGTTTTTTCAGAATCTTAAAGTTAGGATTGGATAAAAATACCGCGTGGAGGGATTGGTGGATCTGAAGTACTAAAAAGAATTTAATTTCCCCCAATTAAGGACATCTCAAATTCTACACGTGCATTATTTTTCAAAACGTTTTGAATAATTGAGGTTTGTGAACCAAAAATAATGTCATCTAACGTAAATTTGCTCCAGTAGAATGTCCTACCCCGTATTTTATCGTGAATATAGGGTTGGGTCATTGATACCTTTAGTAAAAATACTTTGGAAAGATCAGGAATTCTTTGAGAGTTCATCCATACCAGGCTCTCGAAGCTTGTTTCAATTCCAATAATTAGGAGCTTTTCTCTTAGGACGGTATAATTTGTATGGTATGAATCAGGATCAACGAATTCCGTCTAGTTGTGCCAACATAAACTCCTCCTTCAATTGGACCATTAAGAAATGCCGTTTTTATGTCCATCTAATAAATTGGAAATGAATTTGTGTGCCAACATATGCGACAAAAATCCTGTAAGCCCTCCATTGCGAGCTACTGGACCCAACGATTCTTCGAAATCAATTCCCTCTTCCCTAAGCATATCCCCTTTGCTACAAGTGTGTTTGTTGCGGAATTACGTTGACTCGTCTGCATCATTTTTTATTTTTTCCATAACACTTTAGCTTGATTACGTTCTTGCCAAAGGTTTGTCAAGAGTTCCCAGACTTGTAGTCTGTCTACGGATGGATGTTTCTTAGCCTGCATTGCATTCTATCAGCAGATCAGACATGTTCCTTATGTTTTTCGGTTCATTACATTACTCACGATGAGTTTGCGAACATACACATTATGGATCTGTTGCAAGTAGTCATATGTTTGCACTGGTTGGAATGGATTGCCACAAATCTTGAGTTAACATGTGATCACTTAGTCCGTCGGTATTCCGTGATTCTTGAGTTTGATTGAAGTTATGAACATTTGAATTACAATATTGCGTGAGGTAGGATATCAACCATGTTGTTGTATCCGGTACTTACAGATAGGATTGGTAAATTCTGCTTGATTATCGTTGTTTTCATCAGCATGTGCATTTGTAGGAGTTGATGGTTCTGATGTAGGGTGAATATTCGTTGAAGGCGTCGTGTGTCTTGTAGAGCAGAATTATCGTGGTTGATGAAGACTTGTTTAAACGAGAAGTACCATCATTGAAAAATTTCATAATTTAAAGGACCGAAAGAGATCCAAAAC
Organism: Tanacetum coccineum; assembly: GCA_026074375.1. Lineage (NCBI taxonomy): Eukaryota > Viridiplantae > Streptophyta > Magnoliopsida > Asterales > Asteraceae > Tanacetum > Tanacetum coccineum. Next base: position 2,233 of record BQNB010058496.1, on the reverse strand, counting down.
TCCTGTTGTGATGGAACTGTTGTATCTGCTGAAGGAGAAAATTTTGTAGTTCTGGTGCGGGGGTCTAGAGGTTGTCATAATCTGACGGGCCTTTTGTCGTTGGGAACGTGGCTGATGAAGTGCTCCATTAGCAAAAGACGTCTTTGGACATCTCTTTGATCTCATCAAATCTGAGATGGATGGATTCAACTATCAACCTTGTTCTCTTGTTGTAGACACGATATCCCTTTGACTGAGTGAAGTATCCTACCAAAATGCACGGATCCTCTCTTTCTTTCATCTTATCTAAATTTTTACCATCTCTGGTTAGGTAACAAGTGCAACCAAAGATGTGAAGGTGTTTGATTGAGGGTTTTCTGTCATTAATGATGTGATATTTTTTTTTTTTTTTTTTTTTTTGCCATTTCTAATTAGTTAGGATGATGATTGATCTGTTTTGAGTATAGCATGCGGTTGCAATTGATTCAGCCCAAAAGAATAAAGGAAGTTTAGAAGCCCAAAGCATTGTTCGGCAAACCTCAACGAGAGTGCGGTTTCTGTCTTCGACAACGTTGTTCTGTTTAGGTGTTCGGGAGTAGAAGTTTGATGACTCTATTCCTCTTCTTTAAGAATGCATTAAAGTGGTCTTGTTTAAGAATCAGTGCCTCTGTCCAGTGCGTCACGATATTTACTAGGCTTGAATATTTCTTCCGTCATCGTGAGAAAGTCTTTTAAAACTTCTGGTGTTTCATCCTTGGAACGTAAAAAGAGAGTCCAAGTGTATATGGAGTAGTCATCGATGATTACCAGAATATATTTCTTCCCATTTATGCTTGCAACCCGCATTAGACCACATAAGTCCATATGAACCAATTAAACGTCTTTTGAAACTTGGAATAGTCCTTTGACTTAAATGAAACTTTGTTTTGCTTTACATCACTTCACAAGAGGAAACATCGTTGATCATTGGAATATTCAGTTTTTGGTGTAACCTATCACAACATCTTTCTATGAAAGCAGTTGATGTAGTCGAGTTTGAGATGATAAAGTCTGCGATGCCTTTACCACGCTTGAGTTGGTAATGTTTTATCCATGTGACAGTGTGGAGTTGATTGATGTTGTGTCGTGAAGGAAATTGTATAGAGATCAGTCTCACGATTAGGTTAGTAAGTAGTTTCCATGAGAAATCCTACCCTTCCCCCCACCCCCAACAAAACAGTTGATTTCCAAAATGCAAACCTCCAAATCCTCATCACAGGAATTGACCAACTAGAAAAGATTATGATTGTGACCTTCGACGTTGTAAACCCTTTTGATCGTGCTATTTCTTGAACCAAATCTCCATAAACCTATAATTGGATCAATTGATCATTTCCAAAAATGAAACGGTACCCTAAGTATTTTTCAATAAATTGTCAGCAGAGATAGATTCCCAGTCTTGTGCTTTGTGCATCCAGAGTCAACATGATGTTGGTTGAGTTGTACATATCTGCAAGGATATTAGAGGACGATAGATAACATGACAAACTTGGATCCTTAAGTGTTTTGTGAGTTTTATGACATTTGTTATACATAGATACATTATATATGGATAAAAACCTAACTTTCTTAGTCACACTTTTGTTCACTAACTTTAATTGGTAACTATTTCTTTTTTGTCTTGGAAAAACCATGTATATGCTGATGGGCATTGTTGTGCTATCCACCTTTTCCACGCCTTATTTGTATTCTTATACAACATATTATAGTAACTCATTGGATTTGTGTTAGTGGATTCTGATGCAAATGTTTTTCTTTGGGGCGTGCAAAGATTATTGTTCACTTGATTTTTGGGTTTTTTCCAGTACTATTAGGCACTCCCTTGGCTTCTTAGTTCTTACATTACAACTTTATAAATTAGTTAGAAAAACACTAAGCTCATCATTGTTTCGACATTAAACACACATTTTCCATAAGTAGCACAAACATCATTAACATTCAAAGTTTTGGAATTTAAACTGTCATTACACACAGTTACAAACTTTGTTTGATTAGAAATACTAGAAATCCTAAGGTGGTCTTCTACTTCAGTCTTCTTAAACTTCACTTGACTAGTGTTTGGCACGACCTTATCTTTCATTTGATTGCTCCTAGGCTGTGGTCTGCTAACATTAGTTTTGTGAGCTACTCCTGTGTATGTAGACACGCGAGGATTAGTATTCCTAGAAGTCTGAGTCAACTGTGGTGTTCTAGTTGGTGTTGTACTACTTTCAAT
>BQNB010058495.1:2189-27594 GCA_026074375.1 Tanacetum coccineum | reverse complement strand
AAAACATAAACACTTAATACCAGATCTAAATCTCCTAAGTAGCAACCTAATGAGCAAATCTAATCCACCAAATAAGCTTGAACAACAGCAAAACAGATTATGCTAATAAAAATGGAATTTAAGCAAATTTAAAGCACAAACTTGAAAACTAGGATCCAACAAGCACAAATCAAAAACAGATAATCAAAATAAGCAAACAAATCATATAAAAGCAGAATTTAACACTAGAATAAGCAAGAATAAGTAACTGCAATAATGAGCTGCAAAATGTAAATAAAGACTTACAAGTGGTCCTTAGATCTTGATGAAGACCTAACCATCTAACCTAACACCCCTAGGTCCAGGCTATAATTCTGATTCAAACCAACTATCACCCAAGATTAAGCAAGCTTATAGATCCAAACACCAAAACCATATTCCAAATCTTCAAATTCAAAATGAGAACACTAAATGTTTAATCTAAAAGCTCAAACCAAGCAGTAGAAAACAACTATGAATGATTGAAACAGTAATTTAAGAAGGTTGAATGAAACAATACAATGGAAATGGACAATATTTTTGGATTTTTTATTGATTGAAAAGGAAAGAGTACAATACGGGAAAGGAAATTGACAAGGTAAATAAACGTGCTGATAAGTAAATTACAAGGTAAGTAAATTGGTAAACCAATTTTAAAGCATAAATTGGAGACAAATTCTATCTAACTTTCTATCTCTATTTATAGTGAAATGAGGAGAGCTGAGGTGCCTTTGGTGTGCTTCTTTTGTGAGTAGTATATTGAGTAAAGCCCAAGGAATGAATCCCAGCCTTTCAATCTACGATCCCATCTTGAAAATTAAATCTTAGCCGTTGGATTGTTGATATGGGAGTGCGGATTGCCAAGCTGGCACTTCTAGAAGGATGTCACGCTTTGTGCGTGTGATAGAGGAGCGTCCTGAGCTGAAAATGACATCTACCCGCCATGGTTAAACTTACTCGACCCTGGTTTACCCTGAGGTTAGAGAAGATGAACAATAACTTTAAAAGTTACGTGCCTTTTTTCGTTTATAAATCGTTTAGTTTGACTGAGGGTTTATAGGGCTTTGACTTTAGGCTAGGGGGTGTTTTGGGCTCGGTTTTGTTGTGAAGTAAAAATGGGTCGGGTGAGAGTTTAAAGTATAACACTTAACTAGTGTTAAAAGATAATGGCTGTTTGGTTGTTGTTTGGTTTTGTTTGTATAGGATTTAACGACCGTTAGTCCTTTTATGAATTAGGGACTAACAGTGTTATTTCTTTGACGGTTTAGGAATTTTGGGTTTTTCGGGCTAGTCTTAGGTTTTGCCTTGATAAATGCACACTTTTGCCTCGGCTTTTCAAGCTCTTTCTTTCACGCGTCCGGTTTTGTCTATTTTGTCTTTGATTTTGTCCATTTCTTTAATATCCGTACCTCCACATACATTAACACAAAAAAAGCATATATTTGCCATTTTTATTATGTTTTTGGACTTTTAGGTTCGTTTTAAAAGTAAAAAGGTATGTATAAAATAGCAAATACCAAATTCCCACATACTAAAGTATTGTTGTGTCCTCACGCAATGCAATAAATTCGCGCTTTAAAACTAAAAATTTCAATCCCCCTAAACTAATCACCTTGAAAACTAGCAAAGTGCTCATCTAAATGAATTAAGGAATCAATAGTTAAGAAACGCCCCATTTTTCCATTTTAAATATTTTTCTATTTTTATACTTTTTCATTACTTTCCATACTCAACAGTTCATAACATTATTTTTCGTCATTCTTTGATAATACTTAGGATCATAGAACAAGCAAAATAAATTCATCGTCCCCAACTTTCACTTCTCCAAAACTAAGCTTAAAAACAAGATCATTGTAAAATACAAATTATGATGCTAACACTACTCATAAAAGCTAATTGTGTACTTACTTTTCCTCCCTTTTTCCTAATTTTGTATCTCAATATTTTATTTAAGTCATATACCCGAAGGCTCTTTAAGACTTTATTTCGATACTTATTAATTCCAAAAATAAAGCGTAATGGTTAAGAATGCAATAATTAGCTCCTGGCCCTTTTCAAAAGATTAAATGTTATCAAGATTAAAGTCCACATCGAGGCAACCAAAATTTGGCTTTTATTAGGTTACTTAAGCAAGGTACCATTCATGTCATATACCCTAAGGCTCTTTAAGACATGAATGGACCAATCTTATTTACACCATATACCCTTAGGCTCTTTAAGGTACAAAATAAGACAAAAAATTAAGCAACATTATTAAACCTCAGTCCTTTAGAAGGCTACAACATCGGCCACGCCTCCGACAAGATGTAGCAAACATATTTCGACCTCGGTAACTTCCTCGACCTTTTAGAAGGCTGTAACATCGGTTGTGAGCCGGCAAGATGCAGCAAACTTTTATCAGTCTTGGATTATTATTGAATTCTACTTATCCCATATACCCTAAGGCTCTTTAAGGAATAAGCAAAATATTTATTAATGTGATACATATAGTATGCCAAATTAAGTATTCCTGATGTGTACTCATCCTAATCACAAAGGAACTAAAGAAAACTTCTATTAACTAATTATTAACCAAAAAACCGCACAACTCTATTTATTAAACAATTATATATAAAGGTGAAACAAACTAATGGGAGAAAAAGCCACAATTAACACTTATGAGCCTTAAAGAAATCCAACTATTCCACGTTTAGCATCAAAACTTATATTATACTCTATCATCTCTTGTTCTTCACTATTTAAAATTCCTAGTAAAGCAATTAGTGAATGCTTAGCCTAATAAATCGATCTTTGCATATTTAAAATCAATTATGGGAACTTGCAAAATCTTGACCTTTTCAAGCTAGACTTGCTTTTTATAGCTCCTTGTATAAAAGATTAGCAAATTTCAATTCATTTACGTTAAGGAGAATGCTAAGATATAAAACCAGTTGGGTCAAAATTTACTTTTGTTCTCACCAACAAAAAGCCTACATTCGTGTCAAAACACTTTTTATCAACTAATTTTTATTTTTCATCATTTTTTTATTGATATATTTTTATATATATATAATTTAAAATTTTTTGCGGGAAAACAGGGTACATGAGAACAACGGGAAAAAGGTAGGTAAGATCATATCAAAGATATACCACCCCATACTAAAACTAAACACTGTCCTCAATGTTTCCTAGTCTAAGGCTTATAACCCCATACTAAGATTCAAAGAGTCGAATGCATAATCCGAGCATGGAGAAAGTATCACAAAAATCTTAAGCCGTTTATAAAGTATGCTAAAAGATAGATTTATTTTTGTTTTTTTTATCGATAATAATATAGGATATCGATTTCCCCAAACAAATGACAAGCAATGGTTAGGAAGCTCGAATGGACCATACAAAACAACGAAACACGAGAGTCCTTCAAAAATTAATGGGTCAATCCTAACAAAAAAGGGGGGGGGGGGGGGGGGGGGAGGGGGGGGGGGGGGGGTTAATAACAATCACAAGCACAAACAACAAGAATTAAAAGATTATGAGCCTCCTCACATCACATTAGAAATAAGAAAGAAGAAAGATTGATAAGCATGGGGTGCCTCCCATGAAGCACTTTATTTTTGGTAACCGAGTCACATAGATTGACTCGATCCCCGCATTTAGTTGTCCATGGGGATGGTTTGGAGATCAGGGACTACCTTTGATGGTATGTCCCCTCCAAAGTAAGGCTTCACACGATGACCATTCACCTTAAAGTTTGGACCATCGGGTTGAGATAACTTGATGGTTCCATATGGAAAAACTTGGGTGATGGTGAAAGGTCCTGACCAGCGGGTTTTAAGTTTTCCTGAAAATATCTTTAGACGAGAGTTGAAGAGTAAAACTCGATCACCAACATTGAAAATGCGGTTTTTAATCTTAGAGTCATGAAGCTTCTTCGTCCTCTCTTTATATATCAAAGAATTCTCGTATGCTTGATCACGAAGCTCATTAAGTTCATTAAGTTGAAGCTTCCGGTGATCACCCGCAGTTTTAAGATCAAAATTAGCATGTTTCAAGGCCCAATATGCCTTATGCTCTAACTCGATAGGTAGATGACAAGACTTTCCGTACACTAGCTTATAAGGAGTACAACCAATTGGTGTCTTGAAAGCGGTATGGAATGCCCATAGAGCTTCATCTAGCTTATCAGACCATGAGGCACGGTTTTCACTAACCGTCCTCTCAAGAATACGTTTCAAGCCATGATTTGAAACCTCCACTTGTCCACTCGTTTGTGGATGATAAACGGTAGCAAGACGATGAGTGACACCATACTATACATTTACTTTAGCATAATTTAACATACAAAAATGGGTCCCACGATCGCTTATAATGGCTCTAGGTGTTCCAAATCGGGCGAAAAGAGATTTCAAGAATTTTACTACAACTTGAGCATCATTAGTGGGGAGCGCCTTCACTTCTACCCATTTTGATAAGTAGTCAACGGCTATGAGAATGTACTTATTCCCTTGTGAAGACGGGAATGGACCCATAAAATCAATACCCCATACTTCAAAGATTTCACAAACTTGAATAGCGTTTTGAGCGATTTTCATCTCTTTTGAAATATTAACCTTGACGTTGACACGTAATCACAAGATTTGATCATAAGCATGGGGCAATCTCGAATAAATGGTTGACCAATAAGAACCGCTTAAATACTTTCTTACCGTGAAGATTGGCACCATTATGGCCCCTGGTGGGTCCTTCATGACAAGCTTTGAGGATATCACTAGCTTCTTGGCCATGCATACACCATCGAATGATTTGATCCGCACAATCCCGAAATAATAAGGATCGACCCAAAAGTAAGTTTAACGGTCCTTAAAGAATGTAATTCTTTTGTGTGGATACAATCCCTTTCATGATAAAATTCCCACGCAATAAATTTGCAATTATCGCAAACCATGGGGAACCTTTCCCCTCCCACCAACACCCCCCCACCCCCCCACCCACCCCCCCCCACCCCCCACTAGAATGATTACTCAAGAGTTTCCCTAAAGGAAAATTTTTTCATTTTATGTCTTTATTTTCTAACACATCCTTATGAGGATTCTCAAGTCCTAGTTAAATGAACCGGGACCACAGAGATTCTCCCATTCTTTTTTATCACTGATGATCTATCAAATTCTTGTTGGAGATAACCACTGGAGCAATCTCAGCTTAGCATCTTGTTTACAAAGAAGGTATTTAAGAGCCGAGTGATCCGTATACACTATACTTTTGGATAAGACAAGATATGGCTGAAACTTTTCAAAAGCAATAAATTTCTACGGCAACATTTCTTTTTTCCCTCGTATTGTAATGAATTTGAGCTTCGACATTGTCCTTATACTAGCATAATTTATAGGCTGAAAATGGCCTTTCGTCTCTTACGTTTCCCAAAACCAAGCACTAATCGCAAAATCACTAGCATCACACATAAGATAAGTGTAGGTTCGTAATCGGGGACAACTAAGATCGGAGCGTCGGTAACCTTCTTTTAAGAGTCTCAAAAGCATCAAATACAATCCTTAGAAAAACACAAACGGTGCATTTTTGTTTAATTTTTTTTTTTATCTTTCTCAAGAAGGTGAGTCATAGGTCTAGCAATTTTAGAAAAGTCTTGGATAAATCATCGGTAAAAACTGGCATGACCTAAGAAACTCCTAACAACACTTTTAACGTAGTTGAATAAGGTACTTAGCATAACATCTACTTTAGCTCTATCGAAACGCTCAATCTGACATTGAAATTTTATGCCCTAAGCACAATTCCTTCTTTACACAATAAAGGCACTTCTTCCGCCCAATTTAGAACTAAATTCGTGTCTTTCACCACCGTCATTTAGCATTTTTTCTAAATTGGAAGAGGCAAGTAGCAAAACAATCCCCATAAACAGAGAAATCAACATCCAAGAAAACTCCATAGTCTTTCGATCATAACATGGAATATGCCATCATACACCTTTGGAAAGTATCGGGAGCATTACACAAACCAAATGGCATGCGACGATAAGAGAAAGTTTTATAAGGGCATGTGAAAGTAGTTTTTTCTTGGTCTTGAGGATTTATTGGGATTTGAAAATAACCCAAAAATCCATCTAGAAAACAATAAAACTCATTTCCGGCTAATCTTTCTAACATTTGGTTAATAAATGGCAACGGAAAATGATCTTTACGAGTACATTTAATTTCCTATAGTCAATACAAACTCTCTACCCAGTAACTAATCGTGTTGGAATCAATTCATAATTCATAGGCAACAACAGTTATACCACCACCTTTCATGGGGTACACCAAAGCATGTGTGGCTTACCCTACGTACTAACCATAGATCGGGTAAATCATTCTGGCATCAAGAAGTTTGATTACTTCCTTTTTGATTACTCATGAATATTTGGGTTAACCCGTCTTTGACTTTGTACCGCGGGTTTATAATCTTCCTCCATCAAGATTTTGTGAGTGCAAAGCCAAGGGCCAATACCCTTGATGTTGGTGATTTTCCAAGCAATAGCCCGTTTATGTGATTTAAGCACCTTTAAGAGGGCTTATTTTTCATCATCTTTTAAACCTTTTGCAATAATCACTGGGAAACATATCGATTCCATCTAAGTAGCTATACCAAATGAGAGTGAAAAATTTTTAAACTTCTAATTCAAGAGGCTCTTCAATTAGAAGATTTTGCCTTAGTCACATAGAACTTGCTTTAGGTCCATCGGAGGAGTTGAAAAAGGGTCATTATTTAACATCATTCAATAAGCAAATATCACCCACCTGGAAATCAAAATTGCAATGATCAATTTCTGGTGAAATTGAAATACATCTTGAGAATAAGGCCATGATGTCTTCAAAATGAAGTCACTTCCCTCAAACACGTAAAGGAAGGAGAAGACTCGGAAATAATGGGCTTAAAACTCAGGATGGGATTGCCACCCATAGATTTATTAGAAAAACCAAGCACTTCTTGAGCATACTCCTCACAAGCAATGTCAATGACGTCTATTCGGTTTACCGACATATCATCATATGTAGAGGAGTATCTCGTAGTTTGATTGAGATTAAAAGTTATGGCTTCATCATTAACCCGAAGGGTTATTACTTCTCCATAAACACCAATTAAAGCACGACTGGTCCTCAAGAAGGATCTCCCAAGAATGAGGGAAACCCGAGGATCAGTATCAAAATCAACAACAACAAAGTCGGTAGGAAAGTGAAACTTCCCCACTTTGACGAAGACGTCTTCGGAGAATCCCTTAGGACAGTATTGGATCGATCCGCTAACATGCGAGAGTCAGCTGATGTGGGGGTACGTGTCGGTGAGGGAAGTCATTTTTCCATAATGGAAAGAGCATAAGATTTATGCTATCTGCCAAGATCGGACCAAAGTCATGACATACATCCATTCCCGAGAATCAAATGTATTAGAAAACTTGTTTGGGAACTCCAGCTTTCGGGAAGCATCTTAAGGACAACGCCGAACATTCTCATACCACGGTATCTTATAGCTAATTCAAGCCAACTTATCCTTATCGTGAGCAAAAACTTTTAAAATATTGTAGAGGCAAATTTTGGCATCAAAAGTAAAGCATCTGCGAAGCTAATGTCGAAGTGTAAATATTGAAAGATTTAAAAGAACTTCTCCATTTGATTCGTAGCTTTTCATGGAGCTTTTGATCATTAAGTCTAGAAGGATATGGAATATTAGGCTTAGGTAAAGTCTTCGAACGATCGTGTTCCGAAAAAGAATGAGGTTAAACCATAGGTTGGATGTGAGCAGTACATCCTTGGAAATTGGTTTGCTCCATTATCCGTTGTCTCCTCGTTTCTCGTTCCAGCTACCTTTTTAGAGAATTATTTAGTAGGAATCGGGAGGGTCCCTCATAAGCACAACAACCACAATCAATAGTGATTGCTTTCATCCATACCCTTCGGGTTAGGAATAGTATTTACTTGGAAGAAGTACCCCTAAGTGAGGCTTTGTTTTGGAAAAAATCACTTATTAACATATTCTGTAAATTATTTTGAAAAGCATTGTGATTCAATAAGACGGATAGTAGAGTCCCTTCATTGTATTTTGAATTTCCATGCTTAAAATTCTCCTTTCAATGAGTTGATCTTGATTTGCAAATTTCTCATCATTTGGTCTATATTCATAAACATAAAACTCATTTGAAAATCCTTGTTGAACTTGATTATTAGGAGCTTGAAAAGGTTGGTTTTGAAATCCTTGATTTTGAAAATTTAGAGCTTGAAAACCTTGATTTCCATGAAAACTATTCCCCCGATTAAAATTATTTCCTTCACCTTGATTTTGATTATACCTATTTGGACTATTTTGCATCGGAGCAAAACCGGGTGGTGCCATTTGGTTTGTAGGGGCTACTTGATTGTATGTACCCGTTGTCCGCACAAACACCTAGATAGCTTGCCTAACGATAGCAGTACAATTATAGTAAGCATGGGCATCACCACAAATAACACAAGATTCCTCAACCACTTTAACCGTAGCGGGAGTAACAACTTTCTTACTAACAATCTCAACTAAGGTCGAAATTTGGTCCCGCAGCTTATCAATCCTATCATCCGTCTTAACCAGAACTTTCCCTAGAATTCGAATTCAACCTATAAACAATTCGTTTGTTTCTGAATAACAAACTTTGACTTAACTCAATTATGTTCAAGCTTCATCTAGTAGTCTTACACAGCAAGATTTCCACCCGCTGTGGCATTTAAAGAGTCTTGATCATTCTCATTTAAACCATTATAGAAGGTATCTATTGAGTCAAAACTTCCGTAAATCCGGTGGGGACATGCTCTAAGTATTTACTATATATCGTTCCATGCCTCACCTAAATGTCTCATCGAATTTTTGAGTAAATCGAGAGATTTCATTCTTGAGGTGGGTGGTCTTCAAGGGAGGAAAAATTGATTCACGAATTTGTTTACGAGATCGTCCCAAGTCAAGATAGAATTAGGAGGTTCTTTATCGTACCAAACTCTAGCCGCCCCCCTCACGGTAATGAATATGGAAACATCATGAGTTTAATCACATCATTCTACAACAATCCCTAAAATTCAAATTCGAGGTAATCCATATGAAATTGATAAAAAAGAATAGATGGGGATTTTCCCACTCAAAACCAAGAAATAGGGTTAGCGTGGACTAATTGTTAGAAAATTCGTCTTAATCTTCACAATATCCCATTAATTTAGATCCGTATGGAACTATAGCTTCTCCATACCCTTCTTGGGTACCAAGAGTAAGCTCTTCCATTTGTACGATTATCGCCATTGAGGCAAACTTCAACGATAGTACAGAGTAAGCTCGTGTTCGACTAATTTGGAGCACGACTTACTATTCGAATTTCGACGTCTCGGAATGGTTAAAACAGAAGAAATATATTTGGAAAATAGGAATTTCTAGTGCGCATGCACTACAAAAATAAAACCGAACAACAACCTTAGGATAACTCCCTTAAGTGAAACTTCACAGCAAGCGGGGGACGTAGTGGGAGCGAATCGCCTTAAAAACGTTTGTCCCTTCGGGTTGTAGTTCCTTGGAACAACCCTCCTAATAGCTTATTTCACAAAAGAGGTGCGCCTTTTTCGTAAGTGACACAAGACGGTTACTTTTTGAATCTTTGGATTGGGAACTTATTAATGGATATTCACAAATTCTCTAGTAAGAGAATTAAATTGCTTTGTGTATTTTAGTTTTTTAAGAGAACACAATAAAAATCGAAAAATCCGGAAGAGCAAATATTTTTGTATTTTTTTATTTATTAATCTTCTACATATAGTAAAAAGAAAGAGAAAAATATTTTTTTCTTTTTTTGATTTTTTCAAAAGATTTAACTTTCGAGACGAAAGGTTCTCCAAATCACGATCAACAAATTCAAACGAGAGAAACTTAACACAATTCCCCTCCCCGTCACTATGCGCGCCAAAAATTTGATAACGTTCCAATTATATATACGTATAATATCAAAGTATTGAAATTCCAAAACTACCCTTTAGGAAAAAGGTAATTAGGAAAATCACACCAAATATCGTACGTTAACCGGTAAGTGTTCACCGGGTCGTTTATACCCCAAGAATTATGAATTGAAACCCCGTTATTATTTGGACAATGATTTGAATGGTGACAAGATTTTTGCGTTGATTATCAATTTCTACAATTAAAAACACATAAAACAAGCTAAGGCAAGAAAACAACTAAGCAATTAAGTAATTGAACACAAAAATGATAACGGGAAATGTAAAAAACGCAACTAAACGAGCAAAAATATCAAAATTAAGAACTACAAACGCAAATTTAATTTCTAAACCTACTAAATAATAAAAGAAAATTTTTAGAAAAAGAATTTAATTTTTTGGATTATTTTTCTATTTTTTATGATTTTTTAAAGTTTTTAAACAAAATAAATGCAAGAAAAATACTAAACTATGAATTAAAAATTCAAGAAAAATACTGAAAATTGCTTAACATACAAAGAATACATAAAAAATGCTATTTTTAGAAAAATCTAAAAAAAACGTATAATCCTGAAAATTCAAATAAGCACTCGAAGTGCTTATTATGAAAAAGAGCCAAAAAACAAAATCTAGATTACCAGTTTTAATGGTACCTTTTTCTTGTGATTTTCCCTCTTTTGGGGTTTCCTCCAAAAGCAACATATCCTCCATCTATCTCTTCATAGTCAGTAAAATAAGACATGTTCCATGTCATGTGCCTTGAGCATCCACTATCAATCACTCCTTTATCCTGTAAATCCATTTGTGGATTGCCTTGCACATTAGATAAGAAAATCAGTTTCTTTTGGGGACCCAAGCCATTACTGACTTGGATCTGCCTTGTGTATCAACATAATCAAACTTCTTTAGGGTGATTGATGCACTGTTGTGTTTAGAAACATGGTCTAAAAATTTATTATTTAGTTTCCAAACCCAACAATCTGAGGCCTTAACAGCATTAATATTATTTCCCTTAACAACATTAACTACTGCTTTTGGCCTAGCAGCATTAACTACTGCTTTTGGCCTAACAGTATTAACATTTTTATCCTTAACAGTATTAACCCTCTGATTAAAATTACTGTTTTTAAATGTTGTATTCTTGTGAATGGGCCTCTTAACAGTTGAATGTGCAAGTTTAGAAAAATGTGACTTTGGTCTAGCAGCATTCACTGTTGTTTTTGAGTGAGCAGCATTAACTTGTCTAGCAATATTAACTGATACTAAGCCAGACTTCATTAGTACTGCTCTTGGAACCATGTTCTTTTTAGGGCAGGGGTAAGTCTTTTTGGCAAAATTCTGATGATTCACCCTTTTAGCATTGTTCCAAACAGGTTTTATCACCCTTTGATAATTACAATCAACATGCAAGTGATTAAAACTTCCACACACATAACAAGCTTTGTTAAACATCTCAAAATTACTTCCTAGTCTCTAAGACATCATATTATTCCAGTTTCTTTGAATGCCTCTAGGAATGTGAGTGTTTTGCCTATTGTGCTCAACTTGTTTAGTAGTTTTCCTATCCATTTTGTTTGTTTGTTTAGCTTTGACAAAGTCTATCTTAACAAAACTAGGCTTAGCTGTTTTGTTTTCAATCTTAGTTTGAGACATATTTTCTTCCTTACTATCTGACACCTAATCCTCAATAATTGGAGCACCATTATTCTTCCTAACTACTTTAGGCTTTGCTTCACTAGCCTTAGTGGTATGTGCCTGCAGTCGTTGTTATCATGCAATCCCGTTTTTACACCAAATTTTTTGCAAAAATACCAAAAAAATGAAAAAAATTAAAAATTTCAAAAATAGAATAAGTGTTTTTGTCTTTTTGGGTAGAGTAAGAATAAATTTTTGACTCGATCGGGCGTGTTGAGCCCTAGCTAGTTCTTTTAGGCCAAAGCTTTCACGAATTCTATTGCTTTGAATTCTTAAGTGAAGAACGAGAAATGATAGAGTTAAATATAAGTTTATGTGTCAAGCAAGATTCGTCTAAAAACTTATATGAATAACTTGTGTTCTTTTTCTCCCATAAGCTTCTAATCCGCCTAATCATACGTGTTCGATTACTTAGATAGTCTTGCTTCTACAAGACATCTAAACTGTTTTATAAGCATAGTATTTTAAAACTTAGATGTCCTTAAGTCTTTTAACAGTTGTTCATTTTGTTCTTTAAGAATTTTAACATTTTCCAAACAAGATGATGAATAGTTTGAATCATTAGATACCTCAAAGTTAGAACTTGTAGAAGAGTAAGCCATGAGAGCAAAGTCTCAGTTGGACCTTCATATGCTGATCACTCTAATCTTAAACAATAACCATCACAAAGCCTCCAAGCATTAGAAGTAGTTGTTTCCACTGGCACAACCCTTCTTGTGTTCTCCCTATTCCTGTTTTCTTGGTTCCTTAGAGCCATGCACTCCCTTGTAAAGTATCCCCTTTTATGGCATTTGTAACACTCCACCTTGGACTTATCAAAAACTTCCTTCCAATGTTCTTCAAGAATCTCCTTGCCCTTAGTGTTAGCATAGCCATCTGCCACCTTTAATCCATCTCTTCTAAATCATTAGGATGAATTTGTTGCAAGTCCTCATTGTCAAGTTATGGACTGTTTGGTTAACTTGCAAAGAAAGCACAGATGACAGCATCACTCAAGTTGTCAATTGTTGTTGAATTAACAGCAGTAGCTTGAGTGCTAGCAGTTGTAGCACCATGAGCAGTATTAAATGATCTATCTGTACTGCTATTTGTGGACATAAAGGCTATGTTTTGTGTGTTTGTGCTTGAGCTTGATGTCCCTTTGACCTGTGGTTCATAGATCTTCATGTTGTTGTAAAGATCATCCATGCTTAATATATCTATCTCAGGTTTGTTCCTCCACACAATGGTATGTGTGTTCCATTCTGGTGACAGACTTCTTAAGAACTTCTAATTCACATCTTCTTATGAGGATAATTTCACCATGTTCTACAACTGATTGATAAGCTTTTTATGCCTATAAAGTTTTGATCTAACACCTCTGAGCTAGATGTAGTAAAATTTTCATATTGCTGCTTTAGAAGATTCCTCTGTGTCTTTTAGTGGCAGCATTCCCTCCAAACCTTTTCTCAACAGCCTACAGTAATGACTTGGCATCTTTGATGGAGTTAAACTTCAATTGATGTTCATTAGGGATTCTCATCAATAAAGTGCTTCTTGCCTTCAACTCTAACCTCCTTTATTCCTTTTCTTCAGCAATTGTAGGAGCAATTGTAGTATTAACATCTTCAATAACTTTTGGTATTGGAGGTGCATTACTATTTTCTATGACTTCCTATAGAGAATAATCAATCATCTGGATGTACTATTCAATCCTCTTCCTACCAATGCTAATACTCAACATGGTTTGGCATAGCACTTTGAAGCAGCCCATTCATTTGTGCTGAGTCTTTGTTCCATCTATTTGTAAAAAAACAGTCCTTGGGTGTAAATGTAGTTTCTTCTATTCAAAGCTTCTCAACAAGCTCTGATACCACTTGAATAGATCTGGAATTCCTTAGCTTATGTAAGATTTAGTTATGCAAGGTAAATCCTACACAACTATGGTAGAAACTTTGTAAAATATATCAAAGACTGTGCGGAATCTAATCTTTGATTAATAAGAAGAATATGCAATAGAACAGTAATTCTAATATACACACTATAATAAGTTATACTATATGCTTCTAGTTTTTATAACGTTTTCTACCAACCCCACTACCAACCTCTAACTAGTATTAGGGTTATAAAACCTTGAAGCTATAACGATATCAAAAAACAAAAAGATTTCTAGATAGCAAATTTATGCCCTAGGACCTCCTTTTATACACCAAGGAGTCCTAGTCGATTTACAATATATTCCTAAAACTTAGAATATTCATTATGATCTATTCTATAAATAACTCATACTTATCACGTAAGTAATCTTGATCTCCAATCAATCTTTATCCTTTCTTCTGTCTTTATCCTTTCTCTTTTGACAGTAGAAACTCATTCAGCAGTCTTAATCTTTGAGCAGTTGTAACTTTTGTACTAGCAGCATTAACTTAGCACCAGCATTAGTAACTTAGCACCGGTAGTAGTAACTTATACACCATGCAGCATGATACTGTGTACAAGCGTAGTAATATCTATAATATTTTCTTCAATCTTCACCAGCAGTACTAAATTTACACTAGCAGTACTAACATATACTAGCAGTAGTAACTAGTAGTACTAATATACACTAGCATATTTTTCATTAGAGTTAATGAACAGCACTAACTTTAGCTTAGCAGCAGTAACACAAACTTTAGCAGCAGTAACTTCAAGATCATCATGAAGTCTTTTAATCCCAACACCTTATAAATAGAAAACTCAAAAACAAGTTTGAAGTGTGCAAAAATCATATTCTCGATACCTAAACCATAAAAGTTAATTTTAGAGGAGAAAAAGAGCAGAAGAGGTCGAGCAACGCGATTAATTCCATAAGAGACAACCTGTAATTTCTTATACTCATATAATCGTTCAGTATTTGGTATCATTCGTTAACTCGGTTAGTTTACCTTGGCTAAATCATTACTTTTTTATTAATTATGAAATTTATTGGCAAATTCCTTTGGGTATTTAAGACATTGTTTTGAAGATCTTAATGTTTGGTTGGTTTATCTCGATTTCTTAATTATCGTTAAATTACGGGTTTATGGTTTATTTTTTTTTCCCATCATACTGTCTTTCGTGTTGTGTATGCGGTCTATCATTCAAACTTGATCTAGTGATACGGACCCTAGTTAATCTTGATATGGGATAGGCTCTCCAATATAGTGATTTATACCATATAGACAATAGGATCATAATTAACGACCGATCTTCACCTTTTGATTGGAGCTTAGTTTAGGCATAAGGTGACTTGGTAGCAATGGATATGTTTAATCAAATGGTATAGGAATTGGTTGTGGACTACTAGTTTGTATGAACTTTCACTCTTGCACAGTAAGTGGGTTAAAGTCTCAAAGAGCTAGGGTTTAACCTAGATCACCATTGCCTTAATCTAAGATAGATTATAATCAGCAAATATGATGCTTTATGTGGATGCGTTTAATTGTGACAAATATCCTACGTATTCTAGTGTCTTTGGTAGTAGTAATAGCCCTAGTCTTAAGAATGATATGCCACCTCCAGATAAGTAATCATTGCACTAATAAACAAACCAACATTCTGATTGGATTTAGGATTAACATAGGTTTAGCATAGGTTTAGAATAAATTACACTAACTTAGATTAGAAAAACCAAAGTATTAATAAATTGAAGTGTTCCTCGTCTTAGTGATCCGTACACCTAACTTCCCACGAAACTTCCACGGACCGGGTACACTGCCCGTTAAAGTGTTGTTTTTGGTTAAGTCAGAAAAATATAAATTTAAAACTTGAATAATAATTTAGCACCACACAACGACACAATCACTTACCTATACTACACTGTAACGATTAGGTGCACTGCCTAGGGAGTTGTAAAACTTCTTGTTGAAGTCTAACGATAACCGCATTAGGCACCAAGATTGTTTTTATCGGGTTTAAAGGTGTACCACTTGCCTCATGCTTTATCTGTACGCGAGTATGCGTATTCAACAAAAGCTTGCTCAGGATTTTCCATGCAATATTGAGTTTCATGGGGACCACTATAAATCTCGCATGAAGAAGCGATTTTATTCACTTGAACAGGTGATTTAGGAGCAAGATGAGCTTCCATCAAGCCTTGGACTTGATTTTCGAGCTTGATGAGATGACGGCCGGATGTACTCAGGACATCTTGAGGCAAATTGATTGCCTTGACTGGTTTAGCGAAGTCTCTTGGGTCATTCCAACTTTCATTGTCATAGAAGGCGAGGTCTTCTAATAGTGCCTAGGATTCTTTGGCGTTTTTGTCACGTAGCTTGTCTCCGGCTGATTGGTCGATGGTTCGCCTTGTGGCCGGATTGACATGGTCATAAAATATTTGGACTTGGAGCTAAAGATCGATGCCATGATGAGGGAATTTTTGGAGTAAGTCCTTGAAATGAGTCCATGCTTCAGAGAGAGATTCACCATAATGTTGTTGAAACATCAAGATGTCATTTCAAAGTTTAGAAGTCCATCCCGGTGGAAAGAATTGAGCAAGGAAACGAGTAGAAAGATCCTACCAAGTGAAGATGGATCTTGCTGGAAGACGTTCAAGCCAATTGTTAGCTTGATCGCGAAGGGAAAATTGAAATAAATGCAGACGCGCCCTTTCCCTATTTGCAACATCAAGGTTAAGTGAGTCCACAAGTTTTATAAAATCCTTAAGATGTTGGTTTGGATCCTTGGACCAATGTCCGTAGAAAGAGCATCCGTTTTGCACCAACCGAATGGTGTCGGATCGCAAAGGCACCACATTGTTCCCATCGGGGAGCTCAATGGTGTTTCGATAGCCCTCGAGGCTAGGTATGGAGTAATCTCCAAGAGTACAGATAGGATTTTTGTTTTCCATGGTGGTCAACGAAAAAGATTTACAAAATAAATAACAAAAAAAAAGATAGACTAAAGAAAGCTAATTGACAAAAACTAAAATCTCACTTAGAAAGAAATCTAGCGAGTAGACCTAAGATAGATAGAGTCTGAAACTATGTTATTCCCCACATAGCGGCATCAAAACTTGATGCGTTCATTGTAAAAGCAACAGGTTTTACAACTCCCTACGCAAAGTACCTAATCATTGCAGTGTAGTATAGCAAGGACTTGGGGGTTGTTATTGTTCTCTAGGGGAATATCGTCTGAAGGGTCGATCTAAAACTAACTAAGATAAGAGGTTGAGTAAGATTATTTTTGTATTGTTTTGTTTTTATGAAAGAGGTTATTTTTAGTTTTAAAGGTGGGTTTGGTTTTAAACATAATCTAACTAATATTAAATCAAAACTACTTTGTGGAAAACTGTATGGGAAGAGAAATGTATTTATTAATCATACACTACTCCTTTGTTTGCTTCTCATATTCCTATTTTCTTTGTCCAACATTGTGAAGATTATGTAAGTATTACCTAGGTCCATGAACTGGATTACATGAATACGTCCGTCTGTGTAATATTCGTCAAGTAAGCATAGGTAGGTAGTGTGAAGACTATACAGGCCCTTAAGAGTACCAATACATGCATTATAACACTTAAGAGGATCAAGCTATTATGGGAAAGGGAGTATGATGATTGTTATCGATGGTATTCATTTGTTGATCCCACTTTTATAGATCTTGAATTCCTTAGCTCTATGTAGGCTATAGATGTATTGAATAAATTCAAAACAAACTATGATAGAAAACTTTGAATTGTAATATCAAAGACTATGCGAATTCTAGTCAATGTATAGAAGAATTTTAAGGATACTGTTATTGAACATGATTAATAACAAACAATTTACCAAAACTTTCAGATTCAATAAATACAAACAATCTATAGTGTTAGGGTTACAAAACCTTGATGCTACAATTGATGAAAGTAACAATGAAAAGTTGATCTATATCTCTATGCCTTGGACCTCCTTTTATACACCAAGGAGTCCTTGTTGATTTAACAATATATTATTAAAATTTTAGTAATATTTCAACTAAGATCCTTTCTATAGATAACTCATACTTATCACGTAAGTATTCTTGATCTCCAATCAATCTTTATCTTTTCAGCAGTTCTTAATACTTGAGCTAGGTTGTACCCTTTTGTAGTCTGTAACTTTTGTACCAGCAGTATTAAACTCTGGTATATGTGTTGTAACTTTATACCAGCAGCACTAAAACTGAGTAAAAGCACAGCATTAATACTTTGACTATTTTCTTAATTCTTCATCAGCGGTACTAAATTACACTAGCAGTACTAACTTTACTCTAGCAGTACTATCTTTACTCTAGCAATAGTAATTAGCAGTACTAACTACTTAGCATATTTTTCATAAAGATTACTAACATCATTAATTTTATGGCTTACTGTACTATCACACACCTGAGGTATAAGTAAATCTAGTTCATCATGAAGTCTTTTTATCCTTTCAATCCTCCTTAAACTTGATATTTATCTTTAAAATTATCAAGTTTCTGCATTAAAAGTCTTCACCATCACCAAGAGGATGCTTCCAAATACTTCATTGATTCTTGAGTTTCTTAGTCATGAGCTTAAGAAGTTGATAGTACATTTCATTCCAATGATCAGCTGAGCTTCCCTATTCGAGCATTTCTGTGATTGTAGCTTTTGTAAGGGGATATCTTTTCTCTACCAACATAAAGAGATGCATATTTGAAAACCTCACAAAGTGTACTCCATATGAATCAAATAGCTTCCAAACTGTCACTTTGTTTCCTTGTATATACCTCCATACTACATCTTCTACATGATGTTCAAACATTGTCTTTAGATCACCCTATAACAATCTCTCATTTCCCTCTTCTGGTCTTGTATACCCTGTGGGGTTTGATAGAACTCCTTAGATCGTTTTAGCTCAAGATTGTTTAGATCTTACATCTAGATTAATACACACTTGATTACATGTAGGCATCAAAAGAATTAAAAAACATAAAGTACATTTTATGACAAGGGTTTTTACATATAATACTCCAAGCCTGATTATATTTGTTAGATATAATTGGTTACAACAAATCTGTAACTAGGATCGAGTTACTTGCCTTGAGGTACACCAACACAATATATAGACGTCTCATTTTTCTTGTGTACACACACACACTTTTCTAGATGCTAAAACTATGTGTCTATGATCTTTTTATATAGAGAGATCATGACTTACAAAGGAAGTTAACATAAAGATATAAACAAGTAAATCTTTTAAACATTAAGGAATATCTTCTTGTCTATCTTTAGTCTTTTAAGGAGATCTTCAGATCTTCTTCTTTGATATATTTGACAAAAATCTTCCAATAATTCTCCATCCAAGATTGTGAATTCTTAATGACGTTTCTGATCCATTTGGTTTTCATTACTGTTTCTTTTGTCTCATTAAATCTATAATCCAACATCTTCCCCTATTGATGATGACAAACAAATATTTTTTTGTACAAACTTCATATAAAGCCTTTATCAAAGTTCCCCTAATGTTGAGATTTATCATCCCCTTTAATTGAAAACAAAAAATTCCCTTATGTAGATTTACTTTATACACATTACCACACCAGGATCTATAAGTTGCAAATGTTACCTGCTTTATTCCATTCTTCCCCTTTTTGTCATAATCCAATTAGGGGACATATGAATCATAGCAACTTTGATCTTGACCGAATACAAACCAATATCACACTTCTTATCAAGCCTTCTTATCTCATTAAATTTACCCTCCATGACGCAACAATAGAAAATTGATATTGAGTAGTAGAACTCACACTATGCAAGTAGTAATAATGACTCACAGTAGTAAAAACCTTCCACCTCGTTGTATGCATGTAAAATGGTTATAAATTTTTACAATAAGCTTCCTTGAAAACACAGATGTTAACCATGTATGGAAATTTTCATTTATGTAGGCTCCTATGTATGATAACTGATGAAGAAACTAAAGTATAACGAACTTGATGCTGAAGTAACGACCCAAACTTGTGTCTTATGTCTTGTACTATCCATGTGACTCCAAACTTATAAATAAATCTGTGAAATATAAGTAGACCGCAATCTCTTGAAAAAAATTCTCGTCTTCTATGAGACACATAACCAAAGTGATAGCAAATGTACGTATTGAGCACCATAAGAGAAATAGCACACCTTTGCTAGATTTTGACAAGTCTTCGTCATAACATTTCTAAGCACAAACAAGTTATCTCTAAACTTTGTAAGCCGTTTAAGATATGATAAAACACGTACCCAAGTAATTCTACTTTACCATCAAATAAGTGATAAATAACCATCTTCGTAATTAATTCTTCCAATAAAAATATGCAGCCTTTAACTTTTTAGAACATTTAAAATCATAACATGTTCCAAACAGTAGAAACCAAAACCAAAAACTTCCTTTCTGTGTGTGTTATCTGAGATCCCTATAACCAATCTAGGACCAAGACCATTCTTTCTGTCCGAGATCCTTTTAACTAGCAGTCTTGACAAAAACGTGTGTCATCCAACATCAGACAATACTAACAGTATTAACATTTAAGAACAAGACAGTATTAACTGACTGCTTTTAAAACTAACAGCATTAACTTACGAATGTAGCAGCAGTAACACTTCTAGCAGCATTAACTGAATATGTTAGCAGCATTAAGTTGTCTTTGGGCAGTAGTAACCAACATAAGCAGCGCTATCTCATATACTTGCAAACGAAGCACATAACCACATCAATTTTGAAGCAACATTATCATTAAACATGTCCTTCAAACCACTTGACAAAAACTTCTCTTCATAAACTTAAAACCCACGAACAGTGTTAACCAAAATATTTCCTACTACTGGCAGCATTAATCATTCGTTTGGCATCAAGCAGTCTTAAATCACATTCATTGGAAGTACAAACTTGAAGCAATACTAATAACACTTACCAATGATAGAATCTGATATTTATAGGAGCAAAATACAATTCCTAAAACTAGGGGTTTTCACATCATAGCAAATATCATTCCTAAATAAACGAATCATAACCCAAACTGCTAATAACCACGCATCCATATTCAGACCACGCAGCTTTGAATTATAAGACTCTCCTCTGATTCACAAGACCCAAATAAAACTTCCATACCTGTGGTAGTGACTGTAGCAGTATTAATCAGACTTAACTTCATTCTTCAGACCTTGTTGGAGGTGTGTACGAACATCAAATAAAACATGATATTCACATTCAATCAGCTATGGTATGATCCAATAACCATAAAACCACCATGATCTGCTTATAACCACTGTTTAAGGATGCCTTTTTTAAGTATCCAGATGACGCTTTTTAGTGTCACAAAACTATCACTAATCTGTCACTAATGTGCATTCTTCTTCTTCCCATAGCATTTAGTGACACTTTATCTGTCACTAAACTGTCATAGATCTATTGCAATACTAAGAAGAACAATGAAACAGTAAAAACAAGATCTTCACTAAACTTTCAATATATTGAATACTATTTTGAATTACAAAATAGCTATGAATACTAACTATAATTGCTATGCAGACTATGAATACTAATATAAAAACTAATATGAAAACTGATATCTAGATCTATGCCTTAGGGTTCCTTTTATACACCAAGGAAAACCCTAATGGGCTTACAAAACGCATCAAGTGATCAATGCATATCTATTCCTAATATAACTCATGCATATCACTTTAACACTACTAACTATATAACTAACAGTACTAACTAACAGTACTAATAAATTGGCAGTGCTAACAATTTGTACTGGCAATACTAACTAAGCTTGACAGTACTAAGTCTTCTCTTGGCATTACTAAATTAAACCAGCAGTACAAAGTTATAGAAGCCCTTAATTCCTAATAATCATCCCCTAAACTTGTGATTGTCATTCAAATCTACAAGTATCTCTAAATTAAACCATCTGTGCTGAGAGGATGCTTCCAAACACTTTACTGTCTTGGTCTGTTTACTAGTATAAAGATTTTCCTTAAAAGCTCATCTGCCATCACTGAATATTCATCCAATTGCAGCCTTATTACTCCTGAATCAAGTCTTAAGTCGCTTTGTTCATTGGGATAATCTTCTCAATCAGCATGAAAATATCATGTCATCTCTCTGTAGACACATAATGAATAGCACATGTATCATATAACCTCCATTTCAAAGGATCATGCATATACCTTTAAAGCTTCCATAGAATATCATCATCTGGTTCAAACAACCTCTTCAAATCTACCCAAAGTTCTCTTTCTTTATCTTTAGTAGGTTATGTTGAGTTGAATCTTTCATGTGAACCGAGGACTCATTAGTTTAAATAGATAATCCTGTCAAAATTATTTAGCATATCTTCAAAGATCTGATATACATCTGTGTGATTACCTACTCTGATGATCTTCCAATACATTCTTGAGTCTTCAGTGTAAACTTCCCAGTCAATGATTGGGTATTTGGTTTGTAAGGCTTCAACATTCATCCCTTCTTCTGGAACTATGATCATTAGCTATTGTTAGTTGTTTCTTGAGAAAGTTCATACTTTGTTTCTTTAGGTGGTTTTGGGCCATTATCCCTTCTTTTGTCTCTTTGAACATTTCTTCGATTAAGTTCTTGATCAGCATCTCTCTTTGAGCTTCCAGCTATAACTTTAGGAACTGTATCATCACTTTTCATTAGAGTAAAAGTATTTACCCTCTTCATTGTGGTCTCAAATAACTTCTTGACTTCATCAAAGGAAAGTTTCTTTAATTCTTATAGAGTATGACTTCTCATATGCTTGATATAATTACACATGTATGTCCTTTATTGAGCTTGAGTCATGGGCTTGTTCCTTCTTTGTTTAGCTCTTTGTTGGGCAAATTTTCTCTTTCTTTCATTTATAAGCTCTACAAGTAATCTTGGCTTGTCAGCTTCAGAGTATCTTTCTCTTTCTTATGCTTGTAACCTGTGTGCTAACTCTTCATCAGCTTCAATTTGAGCTTGTATATTATCCTATTCTTCATCATTGAAAGTGTTAGCTTCTTCATGAACTCTGGCTATCCTTTGCCTTTCTTCTTCATCAAGTTGTTCTTGCAATCTCAGAGCTTCTTCTAAACCAAGTCTTTCTTGCTCTAGTTGCAACTTTGTCTTCTTCTGAACATGTTTACTTTCTTTCATAATAGCTTTGCCTTTATCTTTTCTTTTTGCTTCACTTCTTCTGATATACACTAAACTTTCAGCAGCAGTTTCAACTTCAGGACTGGCAGTACTAACTTCTTCACTAACAATACTAACTGGTACATTAGTAGTACTAATATCAGGCTCAACAGTATAATCTTCTTCAGGAGCAATAAACACAAAATCAGATTCCTCAAAATCATGCTTATGCCTCCCCTAAGTATGTGCACTCATCTGTACTAGAGTAATTCCCTCATGTTCATCAATCTAAGCAATCTTCCTCCCCTGTTTGGAAGAATCCTCTTTATTATCATCATCATCAAAAATCATAAGTTTGACCCTTCTTATAGCTTTTCTTGACTTTACTTTGTGCTCCAACTTCTTCACTTTCATGATGAGCTTAGTGTAAGCAGCACCATATGTCAATTTGGTCTGCTTTAAGTCGGACTCCAAAGTCTCCACTTTCTTGGATAATGTGGTACAAAGAACTATCAATTCATTAAGTGTCATACTGCCCTCATCACTTCCAAGTGAATAAACTCTTAGGAGAGGTGAATCATGGGGCATGGTAGCAGCCTCTTCTACAACATGGGTTGTTTGTATAGATGGTGGTAAAGTTGGTGGTTAGGAGGTAGAAGGAGCACTGATGGGTGTGTGATGGGACTCAACTAGGATTGTTGATCCTTCACCCTGTAAAATCAGACCCTAAACAAGCATTGTTTGAAACAATGGAGTGTACACCCCAGTATATCCCTTGGAAGCTCTTTTCATATTGCTAGACAGTTTTTGTGTAAGGGTAGGAGCAATATAACATCTTTTATGAGGTAGAAGTAATCTCTTGTGCTTGTTCAAAAAGATTTGTATAAATCTTAGATAAATCAAAATTTGTATCTTACTATCCAAGTTTTTCACCATGGCTTCAAAAATTAATTTGGAAAAATTAAAGGTTCTGTTTGTGGCCAAGCGAATGATAGCAGTTGTTATATTGCTACTAAATTGTTCCCAAGCAGTTTTCTTAGAACTAAAGCAGTGAAGGATGGTATGAATCAAAAATTTCCACTGAGGGGAAAAGTATCCTTTTTGAAAAGTTAAGTTATCAGAGCAAGTTGCTCAAAAATTTCTAAAGTAGGCAAAGTAATAATACCATCAGAATCTTCTAGCTTGAGTTGTCTTCTAATAGATGCCTCAAAAACAACCTTGACTTTCCCATCTATTGTAGCAGTGATTTCCATGTCTCTATTCTCAAGTGTGCTTGTAGAAGCAGTTTGCCAAAACTGTTCTATGAGAGAGACATAGATAGTTGGACTTTTAGTGAAGGCATATCGAATGTGACTTGCAGTAAGAAAATCAATTATCTGATGAAATCCTTTACTTCCTTCTGAATTTTGTAAGTAGGCAACCATGTTGTGCTTGTCGCAAAAATCTAAATTCGCCATTTGATGAAGAGAAGTTAGATTAGGGTTCTGGGATATGTTTGTATATGAGAGTATATGAGCTTGGCAAAGTTAATTGAGAAAATTTTTTTAAAATATAGAGAAGTCATTAGGGTGTTTTTGATTCGACGACTGAATTGAAATTTGTTATTATCTTAAAGAAAAGCTTATGATTTGTATAGAAGATCATGAATTCTCGAAATTAGCAAACCCTATAGACGAAGTTGTTGCTGAAATTTCTCAAGGCCTTTCATTTTAATTTAGTAAATTATGTTATGCTCTAACAAGTACTAATGGCACCCATCCAGTACTAATTTA
This sequence comes from Tanacetum coccineum, assembly GCA_026074375.1. NCBI lineage: Eukaryota > Viridiplantae > Streptophyta > Magnoliopsida > Asterales > Asteraceae > Tanacetum > Tanacetum coccineum. The sequence continues at coordinate 3,057 of BQNB010058495.1, read as the reverse complement.
GCTAACGGTGCTAACTTTTAAAGTCCAGTCATATTAAATCTTACCACACTGTATTACAGAGATACCTGGCAGTACTAACTTAATACTAGCAGTGTTAAGTTTATGCCTAGCAGTATCAACTCCAATTCTGTTCCAACAAGTATTGCCATCATAAATTTTGATTCTCACAATCTCTCTTTCCTGTTTTTCAACCTACACTAAAACTATCCCTTTTTTTCACGAAACCAATTCACTCTTTATGTTTTTATCTCTTATAATTCTCTTCTTTTTTTCTGTTGTTTAGATCACTATTTCTATCTTTTCTTTTTCTTGCCAATTCAGAATTTTTGTATAATTTTTCCATCATTTCTATCTAGTTTCATAATATCCTACCACTTCAAGTGGGGAAGTGTGTAAACTCTTGAGAGAGGTGGGTTATTGGACTATTTAGATGTAGTATCAAACCTAGTTTGAGCATCCACACCTCCAATATGGTCTTTTGGTACCTGGGACCACTACCTGAACCAGTTCCTTAAGGACTTGGCTCATTAAATGTTGCCATGGATTGGGTCCTATTGATGTTACCACTGTCATGCTCTGCTTCTAAGCTAGAAGCAGTAGTGGCAGCCCTTTCCATTTTGTCACCCAACTCCTTATGGACAGCCTCATTACCAACCTTTTTAGGGGGACCACTAGACTGAGGTATCTTAGTGTCTCGACCTCTTTTGGCTTATCTAGGTGTTTGATTCTTCACACACTTTTGTTTGATGTTACATGTCCTTCCATCCATTCTTGACTGCATATTGACATAATTAGCCTCCCCTCAATCAATACTGCAGAGGTGAAGCATTCAATACCATGTACTCAGTATGCTTAGCCTACAAATGTT
>BQNB010058494.1:8237-37742 GCA_026074375.1 Tanacetum coccineum | reverse complement strand
ACTTGCGGGTATCCATGACCTATTTAGTGGAAGGAATTATTGCCTAGTCAGGAGGATTACTTGCGGGTATCTATGGCTTAAGCTAGAGGGAAAGAGATTTGGTATGATCCAAGAGCGATTTAGGTCGTTTGCTTGGTGTCTAAGGGATCAGATGAGTACGCCTACTCAGTGTTGGTTATGAGGGATCAGATGGGTACGCCTACCTAGTATATGATTTTTTTGAATGATTGATTGGATTGAATTGCATGTTAGCTTGTATGTTAGTTAGCATAATTTTCATGCAAAAGTATTGTTTAATAATCACAATAATTGGATAAATTGTTTTAGGATGGATTGAATATGTGTGTCTGAAAACCTATGTTTCTCACCAACCATTGTGTTGACGTATAAGCATCATATTCAGGTATTCAGCAGGATGAGATTAAGGTTAAGAAAAGTGGCTAGATGGACCGTAGGCAGTTAACGAAGTTTAGTTATCTAGATTTCATTATTTGTTTTGGATGATGGATGTTATTTGACTTGTTTTGTTTGGATGTTTAAATGTTTGCATGTCATGACATTGGCATGAACTGCCTTTATTTTAATGTCAGACGCCTTTGGATTTTGTTGATGTTTTTAGGTATTTTGATGACACTACGTGTCTATACCTTGTATTTTGTGCATATTTAGTTTCTCTATATAGACGCCAATGTGTTGTGCTGATTCCCTTTCTCATTGCGCCCCATGTTTCCGCCTTGACGGGGTGTGACAGATTATTCATCAACCTCCTTTGATAAAGCTGCTTGTCTATATCCTGAACCATAACCCGAGCCCTTTTCTTGTCTAAGTTACTCCATTTCCTCATTGGCAGGTATTCCATCCTTATTCCCTTAGCAATATCATTAAGAGCAGACTGAACATCATCGAGCGTGCCATCACTGAATTTATGAAGTTCATCTGTACGCATCTTCGGTTTCTGTTCATCTGGTCCTTATATATCACTCCTTTCGGGTCCGAATATGCAGTGTACGTGGTCCTTTGTCTGAGATTTGACTTGACTGTGTCTGGCTTGGTAAGGTTAAGTTTCTGTTGGTAACTTTCGACACCTAATTGAAGATCTTCCACCCACCTTTGAATGACAATCCGTCTTGTATACATACGTAATGCCACATTCAAATCATACCGTTCATCGTTTGTGAGATTGGTCAGTCTTTGTTGAACAAGTAGAAGTAACATGTCTTCAATGTCTTGTAGACGTAGTCTTTTGAAATCACCTTCTTTAAATATATATAGCTTCTGATCATCTCGACGAAGTTCAATCTCTTCTAGGTAACCGTAGTCATACATCTTCATAATTTTAAGACTGGTTACCGCAATAATTCTTCTTCTAGAGTAAACATCTTTAGACGAAGTCAAGTTGCTAGCATACCCATAGAATCTTTGGCATTTTGGACCCCAGTGTGAAGTGCCCAGGTAAGCATGTTGATCATATTTCACTTGCATGGGACTCCACAAGTTGTTAAATGCCGATCCAACCAGAATTTCTTGAGTTAGATTTGGAATTTTAAGCCGATTTATGACAAATGCAGAGAAATCAAATGAAGTATCATTGTGCTCATCAAATGAAGTGGGAGGTTCTTCAGCACGTGCAACTTGACTGATCCAGGTCTGAGGAGGTCAAAAGTCAACTTGTTGTCTCTTACTCCAATTAGGATCAGGAGTTGGAGGTAGCTTGGGTTTCTTGAACCAGTCACCTTTGGTAACCTCCTTGTTAGTGGGTTGTTCATCATTGTCTCCCGTGATGAACTCTTGATCTTGTTACATGCCAAAGTCTTCAACAGTATGACTTGGCTCCTTTGCATGGGCAGGTTTGTCGAAAGACTTATGTTGAGATTGGGAGGCATCTTTAGAGGTACTTGAAGATTTCTTTTCCTTTGACCGTGAATCTCTGGAGGACTTAGCATCTTTACTCAATTTCATTCTTTTCTTCCCTCAGTCTGATCCAGCGGAGGGGTCTTGATCTTTGTCACTGTCGTCTCTACTCCTCTTCAATGAAACGACTTCACCATATGAATCAAAGAGATCTTTGTCAGTGTTATAAGACTCGACCAGTGCATCATAAAGCTTCTTTTTGTAGTCAGCTTTATCATATGACTTGTTCTTCTCCATCTTGTCTATCAGTATCTTTGTAAGCTCAAACTCGGAGACCTTGTTAAGACAACAACTTCTACTGATTCTGTGACATTTTTCTCTATCATAGGATTTGCAAAATCTGATACTGCTTGAGGAAGAATCTGAGGAAGCTGAGTGTTTACTTCTTCCTTAATAAGAGCTCCCATTGATGTGTCAATGAGTTCTATATAAGCATTCTTCTCATCTTGAGCTTCTTGTCTGCAATCCAAATTATGTGCTAGAATGGCCTTGTTTATCGCTTCTCTAAGTTTGTCATCCATGTAATGATCAACTATATTAGGAATGGAGGAGAGAGCTTGAGCATACTGGTCGACTTGCTTTATCTCTGACACATCTTTTTCCTTGAAGACTCTTTCATTGAATTTGAATACAGAAGCAAAATCTGGAAGTGCATGAAGTAATGTTGTAGTCTCTGAAGTTGTTGGTGTAGGTATTGGTGTTGCTTCTTATTGTAGAGGATTGAAGAAAGGAGGTGGTGGAGGAACAGTTGTAGTGAAACTTGATGTGATTTTAGGAATTGCTATTGCCTGCTGAGCTGTGGTGTCCATCAAAGAAGCAATCTCATTGTCAGTTAGAGATGGATTATCAAGATTTAGGAGCTTGCTTGTAAAGTCGGATGAGACAGAAGAGCTTTGTGTTGGACCTCCAGTCTTTTGTATGTCAATTATAGGTGTAAGTGTCACATGAGCATCTTCCTCTACTTGCTCAAATCCTGATTCTTAAGAAACATTTTGTTGTTCTGAGGCACCTTGATCAGCAATGGTCATATCAGTGTCTTCACTTCCCAAATTCACATTCACATCATCATACAGCTCCTTAGTAACCTCATCATCTTCTTCATCATCCATTGTTTCTTCATCATCAAGCTTTTCATCATCAATGAATTCATAGTTTGAAGGAGTATGGACTTTGTCATTGACATCTTCTTCTTCATGTTCAGTCTGATCTACATTAGTCAGATTCGGATCAGGGATCTCATCTCTATCAGAATCTGTTCTTTCGTCATCACTGTCATTATCATGATCATCACTATCACCATCATCATCATTATCATCTTCGTCTTCACTATCTCCCCAAGACTCTTTCTTACTTTCGGATTCGTATGTAGGTACATCGGGAACCCCTGGTATAGTACCAGTTCCTTCATCTGTACCAGAAGTCTTTTGTGGTTGCTCATCAGGAACCTTTGACTGAGTGTCAACTCCATCACATGAGCCACTTGCATATGATATGTGAAAGTCTTTCTTGCTTCTTTTAGTAGCCAGCTTAAGTTGTTCAGCTCCAGTTAATGCAACCTCACATAATACAGCTATTCCTTTGGCTTTTGGCTTCTTTGCAAGTTGCTTCTTCTTGTCAGACTTAGTCACCTTAGCTTTTGACTTGATTCTGGTACCTTTAGTAGCTTGAACAGGCTTCTACTTGGGTGATGTGACAGGATTAGCTTTCTTTTGAACGTACTTTGGTTTTGGAGATTTCTTTCCCGAGGCAAAAGCGTAGTATGTCTTGTAAGCATTGGATTCCAACATTGCTTGGTTTGTTAGTTCCTTTGGGATAATTGTACCATATACTTGAGTATCTTCATGTCTGGAGATACATCTCATAGAAGTAAACATTGTATCATCACGAGCAGTGTGCCAAAACATCTTGTTTCTTCTTGAAATAGACTGATCCTTTGACATGATGTAATCGATGATGATCTTTGTAAATCTGGGATATGACATCTTGTTTGTCTTCTTAGCATCTTTGTTTTCAATCTGGAATTGTAAATCTTCCCAGAGTAGATACACATAATCGATATTCTTCTTATGGAATATACCCCAGAGAATTTAAGCACATGACAGACGAATCTTGTCCATTCTAGTTTCTTTACCACTTAAGAACTTGTTGATGACGGTAGCAAATGCTATCCATGGTTGATGTAAGTAGTCAACATTCACATAAGTGAGATAAGTGATGTCTCTATTGTGTCCCAGATCTCTGATGAAAGATAGAATGTCATGTTCTAGTGGGAGGTCTTCAAACTTTTGTCATGGAATATGAGGGCAAAACTAGAGAATTTCTCGGAACATATCAACATCGAGAGAGACTTTCTTCTTGTTTATCATGAATCCGATGGATGACTTATGAACGGAAACTGTAGCCTAAAATTCTTACATATAAATAGCAGGAACATCTGTAGTGATCAGGAATGCATGGTAGAAGGGAGTGAGAGCAAGAGCATCCATCACGACTTGAAATGTAGCTTCTTTTGGTTTGATGTCTGTCTTGAGTCTCATGCTGCATTTCCCAAACTCAAGACGATCTGCAAGGGCAACAAGAGCATCATCAAGGGATTTCTATTGAGCTTGAGTGGTATTCATGTTTTTGCTAAGATTTGACCAATACAGTTTATATATATAACCAATTTTATATATAAAACACTATAAGACCCTTTGATTGTTGAATACTTAGGCTTGATTCATGTTTTGATATCATTTTAACTATTAGGCTCATTGGGGCATTTAGAATTATTGAATAAGATCTAATCATCTAAAGGGCAACTTATTTGGGCAAAATGTGAAAGGCATTAAGACAACTGAACTTGTGTTTTTTGGAATCCTATTCAAACTAACTTGTAGAGAATAAGGTAGCCTAAGACATGTTTAGATATCCTTTTTGAACCTTGATATATAGCCTACTTAAATTGATTAGATTTCATAATTAACCAATTTTAATTAGCTACCTAGTTCAAAATTGCCTTTAAAAAAATACAGTCTTAAAATTTCTTAAAATCCATTGCTAAATCGCCTCCTAATAAGGAATTAGTAAATCGCCTCCTATATATGATTGTTAACTCGCCTCCTATAGTGTGTTGTTAACTCGCCTCCTATAGTGTGTTGTTAACTCGCCTCCTATAGAGTGTTGTTAACTCGTATCCTATAGTGTGTTGTTAACTCGCCTTCTAAAGGGATTTGTTAACTCACCTCGTGAAGGAGGTTGTTAAATCGCCTCGTGAGGCTTGTTGTTAACTCGCCTCATGAAGGAGGTTGTTAAATTACCTCGTGAGGCTTGTTGTTAACTCGCCTTATGAGGCTTGTTGTTAACTCGCCTCATGAAGGCATATTGTTAACTCGCCTCACAAAGGAATTTTGTTAACTCGCCTTTAAACTACACATCACAACTATGAATTTTTAAGCATCAAAACAAGTTCAATTCGCACTCATATGAGTTGAATATCACTTAGGTTCAATAATAACAACTAATTGCCATAGAATCATCAAGAATGAACAAACACGAGTACATTTAGACATTTTATAACATTCATACACAAAACTACAAACAAGAAATGCCTTTTATGGCTCTAACACATTTAGGGTAGAGGATATAAACATCCTAGCACAAAACCCACAAGCATATTTCACTAACACTCTAAAACCCAAATTTTCGCAACTAACAATTATCAATAACACATTCATATGATCACTAATTACAAAATTGTTTTAATCGAGTGTTCTACACTCCAAAACAACCAAAACCCCTCACTCAATTTAGGTTTTTAGTCAGTCTTGATTTTGATGAACCCTAATTCGATTTTTAGGGTTTTCAAGATCAAATCTGTATAAAAACTTAATTCGTTTGAAATACGTGTTGTTTAGAGTGTGAAGAACAAGTTTTTAGTTATACCTTTTGTTTGAAAACGACTGGAAATGATGAACAAGAGTTGGCGATTTCGAGTTTGAGAATGGGAGGGAAAATAAAATTTTAAGTGTGTGTGTGTGTGTGAAAAACAGGGTGGGGTGGAAGTGTTATAAAACTAATTTTGTTTTTAACACTTTTGCCCCCTCTAGTTTCATATCCTATGCTTTTTTCTTATTTAAGTTTTATTATGCAAGTATAGTTTAACAAACGGCCTCAAAATAGTCCCTAATGTTTTAAACTAGCATACCTAGAAACTTATATTTGCACATATACTCCCTAAATGCATAAACACATAACAGTTAAGGCTCACATAAGCTAAACTTAATTAACTCCCTTTTAATTGTTAACCCGTTATTGTTTAAAACCTTTTCCTTTATCACAAAACTGATTTTATGAAGAAGATATTTGACATTTTCTCCCCCTTAAACAATGACCCGTTTTTTATTTAAAGAGCAGTAGTAATTGTTTGAGTGGTTAAATGTCTTTGAAAAGCATTTTCTGATGAAGTATTGTTTAATTTAGAAAAACAAACACCATGAAAAATAAGATTTCTCTTATTTTGACACATGAGTGAACTGACACGTATACTTACGGAATATAGGAAGCACGGGTTGTGATGCAATGTAATCACAAGCCTTTGCATGGTCATAAAGTAGACCATGCCTGAGAATAAATTTCCGTTATGAGGTCAAGTTTTCTTTTTGAAATACTTGCCTTTAAGATGATAACCTGGTTGCTATTTAAAATAATATCAAGCCATTTTGGCATGTTTTGAAAGCTTTTGAAACTTCTGCTCAAACTTCATTTACAGCCTCGTATCATTATTGAATGACATTTCTAAGACCGTAAATGTTATCGATTTTCAGAAGACATGCCAGAGATACATATTTTGATATTTTTCTGATTTTTTAATTTTTATTTTCTTTTTGAAAGATTTATATAAAAGATTTTTTTTTTGTGTTTTTATGTTTTCTTATGTACATATAATATAGGATATGAGTTACCACCATCACTCATCCGTTTCCTCTGCTAGATGTTTCAACGTTTTTGGAGACATGCTTCTCATACCGAGCTTTTCGATTAAGAAATTAAATCTTTCTCTTGGAAAGGGTTTGGTGAAGATGACAGTCAGTTGGTATTCAGTCCGGACAAAGTATAGCTCCATGATTCCATTCTCCACTTGATCCTTTATAAAATGGTAGCGAACATCGATGAGTGTTGAACATTGTTGCAGCATAGAGCAATCGCACTCTTGTTGTCGCAGTACAGAGGAATCTTATTGAATTGAAAACCTTAATCTGTTAGCTGTGAACGCATCTATAGGATTTGAGCACAACACCTAGATAGACCAATATATTCAGCCTCTATACTCGAGATGGCAGTGCACTTTTGCTTATTGGAAGACCAGCTAACAAGTTTGTCACCTAAGAATTTAGCACTTCCTGATGTACTGCGTCTAGTGTCCTGACACCCCGCGTGATCTAAATCTGCATATGCTGTCATAGACATACCGGTATTGTGACAATCCGTCAATTTCAGATCGTTATTTATTTCTCGAGTATTAATTATAATTTTCATTTCTATGTTGAGATATGAACTCACGACTAACTGGGAGAATTAGGGCTTACATTCGTAAATTACACGACTTTTACAAAGAACCGACGAATTCTACGTAAGGCATCGACGTTTATATTTTCAAAAATACCGTAGAAATAATTTTGTTGCATTCATTTTATTTTGTGAGTTTTCATAAACAAACGTCGATATTTAAAATTTTATTTGTCATAAATAATTATTTCGTATTTTATTTCGAATGGAAATTTGAAATTTTATTATTTTTACAAACGTCGTCTTTGTTCCTTGTCTTGAGCCGAACTAATGTTTTAAAATGTACACATTTTATTAAATGTTAGAAATTAAAATAAAAGTGTAACGGAAAATAAAAATGGTCTCGGAAGTTTAATCCCGAGCCACGATAGTTGATTTTTATTTAAGTAAAAAGTTCATGTGTCAAAAACTAATTTTTGAAAAGAGGGGAGGATTATTATTGTCAAAAGTCCAAACTAGTGCAAGATATATATATAAGGAAGTTTACTTCCTCATTCTTTCATTTTTATAAAATAAAACACACACTTTCTCTCTAGCTCCACCACCACCACCGGAAAACTTTTCCGGTCACCGGAAACCGCCACCGCCGCCGTCGGCCGCCGGTCACCGCCGCCGGAAACCGCCGTGGTCGCCGGAAAAAGTACATGCAATCCGAACAACTTATATTTTCCGAATCCCCTCGTTATTTCCTACGTTTTCCACTAAAAATATACGACATGCAATGGATAATAAAAATGGTGATCTAAAATAATATGGGTGAAGATCAAGCTTGAAGTCAAGTCTTGTTGTTATTGTTGATCATTTGATCATCATCATCATTTTCTTGTGGTAAAACTTCATAAGTTTTGTTATTATTTTATTTCTATTTCATGTATATACATGTATTGTACTTTGATGATCAAGTAATAAAAAGTAGCATGCATGTGTAGATCTAGGTAAGAAATGACTAAATCAACTATTAAAACTTGCTAGAAATCATTGAAAATTTAGGGCTGTTGTTAACAGTAAGTTCTGGATTTTTACATAAGTATTAGACTTGATTTGATTTACCTAGGTTGTAGAGAATTGAGTGATGATCATGTGGCTAATTGGATACTCAATGGAAAGTAAAAATTGACCAAGTTATGACCATTTTACCAAAAGACATCAAATCTGACCTTGCTGGACAGAACGTATAAAAAGTCATGATTACGTACTGAGTTGGTTAAAAACCTATAACTATGAGACCTAGATAAAATCATGTAGGATCTGCACCAATTGGATGGTCAACCAATTCATTATGGTTTGAAAATGGCATCAAAAATGGTGAAAGTGAATTTTCAGCCAAAAATGCCAACTTGACCTTTGTATAATGAAGTGACCTTAATTATATATTTACTTAAAATAAGTATAAAAATGACTTATAATTTATAATGTACATTTAAAAATGAAACTAGGAATATAAATTTTATAAGTATATCATTTATGGTTTGAAAGATACAACTATTTTTGCAAGCATAAACATATAAATTTTTTTACGTCTATATCAATACTAAAAATTGTAAAGCGTTTTTGCGACTAAAACCCGAGATGGTAGGACCCACTTTTGGGAACTTTTGTATGATGAACCTACTGATAATAAACTTAACCCGACATCGAGAACCCGAAAATTTACTATAAACTCATAAACAAGCTTAAAATGGACTATATGACCATATTGGGCCATTAGGCCCAATGTATATGAATGGACCTATTGGACTTAACTTTGGACCCAACCCACTTGGGCCCAATTAATGGGTTAAGATCTGGTCTTGGACTTATAAAATGGACTAAATTACTTAATGGACTCATAAATGGGCCTATTGGGCCTTTGGACTAAAATTGGTAACAACTAGTGAAAAATGAGCTAATTTAGTACATGTTAAACACATAGAAGACTATGAGAATAAAACTTGGGGAATTATAAATTGTTGATCATCATATAAGATACATGTATATATACATATTTAAATTTTGAATTTTATTTTATCGACTAGAAACCTAAGACCCGTTACAATTTGTATAGGTCTTGGTTGATTGACGCGCCTACTTTCGAAGTTTTTATTCATCGATATTCTCGTCCGACATCACTAAGTGAGTTCATAGCCTCGCATTTTTACACTTTAATTGTTTTATAAACCCGCGAGGGAGATAACATGCTTGTTTTTAAAATAGAACACAAGGGACCCGAATGTATGCTAGTAGCCTTGATTATTATAAGTTAGCTTAACTCGCTAGATAAAAGACCCGCGGAAATCATGAATTGTTAATTGCCGGGAAAAAGGCATACGCTTATACATGAAATAGTACTATTTGGAGGCTACCACCTCTGATCCGTGACGACTAGCTATCGTCTTGTGTCGGGAAATATGACACCACGGATGCATTGTATAGAGAATAAGATACACTTATAGCGAGAGTGTATAGTGGGCATTATATTGAATATATGGTAAGGTTCGATGTCATGAGGCTTATAATAATCCCCCGATATAACTTTGTATGGCCACATCGTTATATCCCAATGAATATTGAAAAAATAATACTTGTGTTCGGAAATTATTTTTATTGTTTATATATATAAACTCTATGGATTCACTCAACATTATTGTTGACTTTTAGCATGTTTTATCTCAGGTCCTTGAAGGTAATTCGGTGATGGAGATATGAAGGCCCGCTAAATAATTATTCATTTGAAAATGTTTTGTAAAACGTTGTATGATGTTGTTAAACTTATTGGGACCGTGATGTAAACTTTATTTTATTCAAATGAATGGAATTTTCTTAAAACGCCTCTTTTTGAGTCGTTTTCTATGATTTGAGTTATTGTGCTATGATGTAACACCATTGGACCCTTCCGCTGACCGAGCTAAATTGAGGGTGTTACAGATTGGTATCAAGAGCTTAAGTTATAGAGAACAAAAGATTTTCAAAAAGAAAAATGAACGAAAGAATTTTTGAAATCTTTTGACTATAACGGTGCAATAGAAATCTCCGAATTACCGACAGGACAAGAATGAGAAGGATTTATTTATCGATATATATATGGAAAAATATATATATGTTGTAATATGAGATTTTCATTTATTTTGAATATAAATGTTGATTATGTGATTATTTTAATACTAATACGAGATATTTATACGACGCGAATTGTCATGAAGAACCCTAACCCCCCTAATGAACCGAACGAAGCTATTCCCGAAGAAAACCCAGTTACTCCCGATCTGAACCAAGTTGTGGATGTCTATGATCCCAACGAAATGGTTGACATTTCGAACGACGTTGATTTAGTTGATTATGATGGTGATGATGAAGAAAACCCGAAAGAAGATCCGGAAGAAGATCCAGAAGAAGACCCGGAAGAAGAACCAGAACCGAATAATGGACTTGTGAATCTATTTGCCCTACATGTTGACCTACATCAGCCCGGTGTTATGATTGGTTGGTTAGAGGAGAAAGATGGTGTAAATGAAGGTGTTAATAATGAGGATATTGAAGACGAAGATGTTGAGATTGAGCTCGATGACGATGCTGAGTTGATATTTCCTTATGAAGTGGAGGGTGACAAAACCCCGCCACCTGGAGGTGTGTCATCCAATTCTGAGCCACCTAATGCAGAGCCACCTAATGCAGAGTCATCTGATTCTGTATCATCCGATTCTGAGTTAGAGGACGAGGAGGCCGATGTTGCACCTGAGGACACTTTTGGGACTATTACCCAAAGGCCTTATGTTGTTCGCGACTTTCCGAGGGGTGTACTTGAGGTAGGAGAGCCATCTTCTGCTCATGACTCATCTTATGTCGGTGGATTGGCACCTTGGGCATTGAGACGTGATTTATAGGCGTCCCGTACACGATCTAGAGTCACGGAAGCTGAGTTGGGCAAATGCCAAACTGAGATTGCTCTTCTGAAATCAAAGAATAAGATCGGAGAAAAAGAGAGAGAGATACTTGATCAGGATTTGGGAAACGTTGAGCATGTTTTGGGTGATGTTTTAGAGAGGTTGAAGGTGTTAGAGAGCGGGGAGAATGCTACTTCGACGAAGAAGTTGGTTGAGGCTGAGATGAAGTTGGAGTTGGCTCGTATGGAGCGTGATATGGTGGAGAGGAGATTACATGCATCTTATGGGTGGAACAAGAGGTTTTATATGGAGATGGTTCGCATTGGGACTGTTCCTAAGCCACCATCCAATGATGAAGGTACTGAGCGTTCGAGAAAGAAATCGAAGAAATCTTCTTTTGATGGGACCAAGGGACCTTCCGAGCCACGTGGACCACCTGGTGACTCTTAGTAGATTAGTTTATCGTTTGTAGTATCTCTTGTAAATCACTAACTAAACTGAGATATCAGTTAGTAGAACTAGTCTTTGGAGTTGTATAGCATTAGATGGTGACATTTAATGTGTGACGATACAACTTATGACTCGTTTGTGATTAATGAAATGACTATCTTTTGATTTCTAAAATTCTACGTGAGTCGTTGTTATCTTTCTTTTCTTATTTCTTTAAGTGGTTCCTATTGATTGATGCAATCATTGAATGAATACTCATTATGATTTGAATTGCGTTGTAACTTCTTCTCCTCGTATTCTCAATCGCCATCGATATCATGGATCTCATGATGATTTTGGCTAAACTCATTTCCTATCATATTGTAATCATTTCACCCATTCATTTTGTGAACCACTCTTTATTACGCTCATGCAAACCACTTATTGTTTAATAAGTTAATATAATATCACCTGAGAAAATTTAAATTGTCATCATTTTATGAGTTATTTTAATTGAGAATTATATATAGTTGCTATCACCATAAAAAAAATTTTTTATTAAACATCGTGTAAATTAAATTACTTTCATACTATGAACGGTTCTGTAAAATCATTTTTGATTTCTATCTTATAATTAAGCATGGTTATACATTTAAATATGATGACATTAGTTTGACGAACTGAGCATTGCATTGCTATTCCTAAATTATACATAGTCGTGCACCTACGTATAATTTGAAAGGAGCCATGCAAGGCTGAATAGTAGTCACCGTAAGATTTTGATAAAGATCAATTTTTAACTGTAATTCTAAAAAAATCAAGATTTTGTATGGTTTGCAAGCGGTACAAGTAGGGATATCTACATATGTATGCTTATCCTTTTTCCCAATCAAATTAACCATATGTGGATGCGGTCTTACTTGACAATTGTTATTCTACCTCTCATTTCCTTTCTTTTCATCATGAAATTCTTTGGACACTTATCCAAATTATCGACTATTGATACTCGACTTAAAGTTTTGACGTTCCTATCCTTTCTTTTCGACTAATCCTCCTTTGAGTAATGCGGGTAAAGATCTGTGATGCCTTCAGGTGTGAATAACGACTTATGAAAGTATAGGGTTTATGCATATCCATTATGGTATTCGTCTTTCTTTTGACTCGAAATCCGCCCGTGTGAATCACGCGTTGACTTCGCCCTTTAATTGCTAACTCTATCTTTTGATTCCTTTGATTCGAGAAAGGTTATGAGTTATTCCTAGCTATGAAGTCGAATTGGCCGATGGAGAAGTAGTAAGTACCAATAATGTGTGGAAAGGGTGTACACTTAATCTTTTAAACCGTTCTTTTCCAATCGATTTAATGGTAATAGAACTAGGAAGTTCTGATATCATTATTGGGATGGATTGGTTATCACGATATGATGCCGCTATATTGTGTGGAGAGAAAAAGGTTAGGATTTCCCCTGGAAGGTAAGGCGTTGATTATCAAAGGAAATAGAAATAATCCCCGTTTGAAGATCGTTTCGTGCATTAAGGCTCGAAAGTATATCGAGAATGGTTGTGAGCTATTCCTAGCTCAAGTAACCGGAACGGTATCGAAGGAGAAGCGATTTAAAGATGTTCTTGTCATCCGAGATTCTCTCAAGGTATTTCCCGAAGAATTACCTGGACTTCTGCCACCCAGGCAAGTTGAATTCTGTATTGATCTTATTCCCGGTGCTGCACCTGTGGCGCGTGCGCCATATCGTTTAGCACCATCTGAAATGAAGGAGTTGTCCAAGCAACCGCCAGAGTTGTTGGAGAAAGGTTTTATTCGACCGAGCTCGTCACCGAGGGGAGCTCCGGTATTGTTCGTGAAGAAGAAGGATGGATTGTTCCGAATGTGCATTGATTACCGAACTGAACAAATTGACGATCAAGAATCGATATCCGTTACCAAGGATCGATGACTTATTTGATCAGCTGCAAGGTTCTAGTGTATATTCTAAAATTGATCTACGGTCTGGTTATCGGCAACTTCGTGTCCGCGAAGAAGATATTCGAATTACTGCATTCAGAACTTGTTATGAACATTATGAGTTTCAAGTAATGCCGTTTGGACTAACTAATGCACCTGCAGTATTCATGGACTTGATGAATCGCGTGTGCAAGCCGTATCTTGATAAGTTCGTGATTGTATTCATTGATGACGTTCTGATTTATTCCAAAAATAAAGAAGAACATGGTGAACATTTGAAGACTATCTTGAATTTGCTAACGAGCAAAAATTTGTACGCTAAGTTTTCAAAATGTGATTTTTGGCTTGATTCTGTGCAATTCCTTGGCCATGTGATTGATAGTAATGGAGTTCATGTTGATCCTGCAAAGATAGAAGCCATTAAAAATTGGGCTGCACCGACTACACCAACGAAAGTGCGACAATTTTTGGGTTTGGCAGGCTATTATCGACGGTTTATTAAGGAGTTTTCTCTAATATCCAAACCATTAACTAAACTCACTCAGAAAAATAAGCCGTTTGTATGGGGAAGACGAAGAGGAGGCATTTCAAACATTGAAGCTGAAATTGTATAGTGCGCCAATATTATCACTACCCGAAGGAAGCGAAGACTTTGTTGTGTATTGTGATGCATCCCCTAAAGGATTTGGAGCTGTTTTGATGCAACGAGAAAAGGTGATTGCGTACGCCTCTAGACAACTTAGAAAGAATGAGGAAAACTACACGACCCATGACTTGGAATTGGGAGCGGTGGTTTTTGCTCTTCGACTATGGAGACATTATTTGTACGGCACTAAGTGTACGGTATTCACCGATCACAAAAGCCTACAATATATTTTGGATCAAAACGAGCTAAAAATGAGGCAGCGTAGATGGATTGAACTTGTGAGTGATTACGATTGTGTTATTCGTTATCACCCGGGAAAGGCGAATGTTGTCGCTGATGCGTTAAGCAAGAAGGATAAGGAACCGATACGAGTGCGTGCTTTAGTAGTGACGGTGCATAACAATTTACCTAAACAAATTCGAAATGCACAAGTTGAAGCGTGCAAGGAGGAAAATATAGGTGCCGAAGGATTTCTCGGCAAAGGGGAGCCATTATTTGGAGGATTGAGAGACCTAATCGTGTTGGAATCTCATAAATCAAAATATTTCATTCATCCTGGACCAGAAAAAAAAATGTACCATGATTTGAAGAAGTTATACTGGTGGCCGAGTATGAAGGCTGACATTGCGACTTATGTCAGTAAGTGCTTGACTTGTGCTAAAGTCAAAGCCGAACATCAAAAGCCATCAGGATTACTACAACAACCTGAAATCCCTGTTTGGAAGTAGGAGAGAATAACAATGGATTTCATTTCAAAGCTTCAAAGAACGTCATCTGGATATGACTCGATTTGGGTCATTGTGACTGATTGACTAAATCTACTCACTTGATTCCGATGAATGAGAAGTTTAAAATGGAGAGGCTTACTCGATTTTATTTGAAGGAGATTGTTCGTAGGCACGAGGTGCCCGTGTCGATTATTTCGGACCTAGACCCTCGTTTTGCATTCGGATTTTTGGAGATCCTTTCAAAAGTCATTAGGGATGAATTTGGATATGAGCACTGCTTATCATCCTCAAACTGATGGTCAAGTGAAAGAACAATACAGACATTGGAAGACATGTTGCTGCTTTGATCCGTGAAGTCCGTTTTCAGCCCGTGACCTCTTCAAATACGAAGAGAAGAACGAGACGATCACCTGTAATCCACCCCTTAGCTGGTTAGGGATTATTCAAGCCAAAACACTCGTTTACTATGATTTTTATTGACATTTTCAGTTTTTTAAAATATTTGTTTTAGACTTGTTTTTGTTCAAGCTCGCAGCCCATCTGTATTTTTAGGCCGTTTCATTTGGTGAGCCTATTTAAACCAAACAGCTTTTAACCCTACCCAGAAAATTATCTGATTTTAGACAATTAAATCATGGCCCTGACTCCGAATCAATCATTCACGGTTTTCTATGATTTTGTAAAACCACGTTAATCATCTTACCAGTTTAATCATACCCCCCGTGTAAAATCCACGTGAACGAGAATTGCATACTAAACCACAATCAATCACTTCATAAACACTTAAGATCCATCAATCCATTTTTCACTTCATAATTCTTTTAATCATTCAACCATGACAACTCCAATTGTAACTTCCACAACCGACAGTCAATGCATAACAACATAATGGCAGCAGGTTCCAAAGATCGTCCACCAATGCTTGCAACAGGACGATATGCACAATTGGTGATCACGGTTCTTACGATACATTGATACAAGACCAAAAGGTGATGCCTTATGGAAGTGCTTCTTAAAGGTCTTAACACTCCAACGTTGTCACAACACCAGCTTTCCTGCTACAGAGGATTCTCCGCAGTTCCTGAACAAACCAGTCGAGACTGTTTACGAATATGACTCCTGAGAACAAGCTCATAATGAATCGAAAAAGAAACGATCATTTGATATTTACTGGAATTGGAGATGAAATATCTCAACTGTTGATCATGACAGACACTCAAGAAATGTAGGAAGCCGATCGAAAGGATACAACAAGTGAATCCTCAATATTCAAGATGTCAAGACAAACTTATTCTGGGAGTTTGGCCAATTCACCTCTCACGATGAAGAAACAATTGAGTCTTACTACACAAGATTCTACAAAATGATGAATGAAATGATCAGAAACAATTTGATAGTTGCAACGATGCAAGTCAATGCTCAATTCTTCAACAACTTCAACCAGATGTGTCAAGATATGTCACAATTGTGAACAACAACACAAGTTATGAAGTATCATACATAAGCTCTTTGACCATTCTTGAAACAATACCAAAAGGAGTTTAATGACTCCGTGCTGAAAGAATGGCCAATAATTCTAACGCCATTTAGCACTTGTAGCTAACTGCTCACACACTTCAAGACCCTTATTATCATCATCAAAAGTCTCACAAATCATATGCACCAACATCAAAATCTTCACTTCCACCAATCTCATCAACTAGCCAGATACAAAGGCACAAGAGAATAGCAAACCAATCACACCACCATCTAAGTCAGCTTCTGAAGAAGACAATGATCCTGAACAAGCTCAGAAGGATAAAGACAAGCAAGGAAAAGATTTAAAGATCTCGGACATAAAGACGAAGTCAAAAGACAATGAAAAAGGCTCAAGATCAAAGATCACAAAGCATGAAGGAACAAGCCTACAACGAATTCAGAGACTAAGACCACAAGATCTTAACGACAAAAGCAATCTTATTGTTCTCACGAAGGAGTGTCACAATAACTCCACTTCGGGAGAAATTTTTAGCCTCAAATATTGATCGAACATGGAGAAGCGTTCGTGCATAAATATATTAGGTCTCGCACTAAATAATATACGTTGTAATAGGCCTAGATGTTAAGACGGCTCTATATTTGTAATCTAATCGTTCACGTGAATCGGGCGAAAGTCCCAGTAACAACCGAGCCGGCCCGTAGAATTACTAAAGGCAATGCCAAGTCCTGATAAATACACCTCAACCAAGGAAAGGTTGAGAAGTGGTTTGGTTCATTTGTAACATTTCAAGTTAATCATCTAATTCCATTTTTCTCTCTAACTTTCTCTCTCTAGATTCTCTCTCTATATTCTTCATAATTTTCTTGTTAATCTTATTGAAGTGAAGTGATTAAGGGTTATCGACACTGAAATTGTGCAGTGCGCCAATATTATCACTACCCGAAGGAAGCGAAGACTTTGTTGTGTATTACGATGCGTCCCTTAAAGGATTTGGAGCTGTTTTGATGCAGCAAGAAAAGGTGATTGCGTACGCCTCTAGGCAACTTAGAAAGAATGAAGAAAACTATACGACCCATGACTTAGAATTAGGAGCGGTGGTTTTTGCTCTTCGATTACGAAGACATTATTTGTACGGCACTAAGTGTACGATATACACCGATCATAAAATCCGACAATATATTTTAGATCAAAAAGAGCTAAATATGAGGCAGCGTAGATGGATTGAATTTCTGAGTGATTACGATTATGTTATTCGTTATCACCCGGAAAAGGCGAATGTTGTCGCTGATGCGTTGAGCAGGAAGGATAAGGAACCGATTCGAGTGCATGCTTTAGTGGTAACGGTACATAACAATTTACCCGATCAAATTCGGAATGCACAAGTTGAAGCGTGCAAGGAGGAAAATATTGGTGCCGAAGGATTTCCGGCAAAGGGGAGCCATTATTTGGAGGATTTTTTTTTATAATTTTCATTTTCGAGAGACCTAATCGTTTGGAATCTCATAAATCATAATTATGTCAATTCATCCGGACCAGAAAAAATATGTACCAATGATTTGAAGAAGTTATACTCGGTGGACCGAGTGTGAAGGATGACATTGCGACCTTATGTCAGTAAGTGCTTGACTTTGTGTAAAGTCAAAGCCGAACACTTCAAAAGCAATCAGGTATTACTACAACAACTGAATCCCTGTTTGGAAGTAGGAGAGGGGGGGGGAAAATAACAATGGATTTCATTTCAAGCTTCAAAGAACGTCATCTGGATATGACTCGATTAGCGTTCATTGTGACTGATTGACTACATCTACTCTCTGCGTTTCGATGGATGAGAAGTTTAAAAATGGAGTGCTTACTCGATTTTATTGAAGGAGATGTTGTAGGAACGAGGTGCCATTGTGATTATTTCGCGACACTATGACCCTCGTTTTGCCATTAGGATTTTTGGAGATCCTTTAAAAGTCATTAGGATGAATTTGGAATATATAAGCCTGCTTATCATCCTCAAACTGATGGTCAAGTGAAAGAACAATACAGACATTGGAAGACATGTTGCGTGCTTGTGTGATTGACTTTGGTAGTGGCTGGGATAAGCACTTACCTTTGGCTGAATTCTCATACAATAACAACTATCTGCGAGTTATTAAAGCCGCACCATCAAGCTTTTATACGAAAGGAAAGGTGATCGCCAATATGTGGAGTGAGGTTGCGAGATGTCCAACTCACGAGGGACGAAATGATTCGTGAAACCGACGTAAATGATTGTGCAAATCCAAGAACCGATTATTGGTACTTCGTAGTGGAAGAAAAGTTATGCGGTGTGAGACGTAAACCTTTGGAAGTTCAGGTGGGTGGAAAAAGTTATGCGGAAAGTATCACCGGGGAATGGTGTTGTGCAATTTGCGAACACGTGGAAGTTAAAGTCCCGTTATTTTGGACCATTCAAGATTCTATTAAGGAGTCAGTCCGGAGCTGTAACCTAACATTACCCGAGAGACTTCAAGGAGTTTACAATCATTCCTTTATTCGAACTTGAAGAAGTGTTATCGGATGAGATCTTATTTATCCTTTGACGTAGTAAGGTTCGACGAGAAGTTTTATTTTCAACATAAAGAAACCCTTTGTAATTTGGTAGAAAAGTAAAGCAACTTAAGCAAAGTCGAATTCCTATAGTTAAAATTCGATGGAACCCGAGTCGTGGACCGGAATATACTTGGGAATGGGAGGATCAGATGTGGAAGAAATACCCTCATCTCTTTGATTTTAATAAGAAGCGGACGACAAGATGAATTGATCTTCAGGGACGAAGATCCTTTTTAGGGGGAAATGCTGTGACAATCCGTCAATTTTGATCGTTATTTATTTCCTCGAGTTTTAATCTATATATTTTCATTTTTATGTTAAGATTTGAACTACCGACACTAACCGGAGAGACATAGTGCTTAAATTCGTAAAATTATGTGACGTTTACAAGAACTGGCGAAATCTACGTAAAGGCATTCGACGTTGATTTTTCAAAATAGTCGTAGAAATAATTAATTCGTATTTTATTTCGAATGGAATGGAATATTTATTATTTTTGCAAACGTCGTCTTTGTTACATGTCTTGAGCCGAACTGATGTTTTAAAATGTACATATTTTATTAAATGTTAGAAATTAAAATAAAAGTGTAACGAAAAATAAAAATGGTCTTGGAAGTTTAATCCCGAGCCACGATAGTTGATTTTTATTTAAGTAAAAAGTTCATGTGTCAAAAACTAATTTTTGAAAAGAGGGGAGGACTATTATTGTCAAAAGTCCAAACTAGTGCAAGACATATATAAGGAAGTTTACTTCCTCATTTCCTTCATTTTTATAAAATAAAAACTACCACTTTCTCTATAGCTCCACCTCAACACCACACGGAAAAAATTTTCCCGGTACTCGGAACCGCCACCGCAGCCGGAAAAACCGCCGTGGTCGCCGGAAACATTAATGCAATCCGAACTACTTTTATTTTCCGAATCCCCTCAGTTATTTCCTAGTTTTCCACTATAAATTTACGGAATGCAATGGGTTAAATAAAAGGTGATCAAAAAGTAATTTGGGTGGAGATTAAGCTTGGAGTTGAGCCTTCATCAAGTTGTTCTTGTTTTTGATCATTGTGATCTTGGTCTACACGTTTCTTTTGGTAAAAGTTTAATGAGACTTGTTTAAGTTTATTTTGATTTATCTTTATGGTATGTACATGTATTGTAAATGATGGATCAAGAAATAAAAATGTATACAAGAATGCATAGATCTTGGTAAGAAACTGACTAATTTCAATTATTAAAATCTTAGTTAGAAAAATCTTGAAAATTTTAGGGTGTTGTTAATCAGCAAGTTTTGAATTTTTGGGTTGGCTTAATGGTTGATTTGATTTACCTAGGTTGTAGAGAATTGAGTTCATGCAACATATTGCTTAATTGGAATATCAATGGAAAGTAAAATTGAATAAGTTAGACCATTTACCAAAAGACATCAGTTCGGACCTTGTGTACTGATGGCACAAAAAGTCATACTTACGTACTGAGTTGGCTAAACACATAAAACTATGAGACCTAGATAAAATCATGTAGGTTCTGTACCAATTGGATGATCAACCAATTCATTATGGTTTGTAAATGGCATCAAAAATGGTGAAAGTGAGTTTTCAGTCCAAATTTGTAACTTGACCTTTGTGTAGTAATTTGATCATAAGTATATGTATACTTAAAATAAGTATAAAAGTAACCTTGGATCTGTAATATATACTTAAATATGAAACTAAGTATGTAAAGTTTTCAATTATATCATTTACGGTTATTAAAATACGACTATTTTCGTAAACATAAAGTATATATAATTTTACAGTACTAACACGAACACTATAAATGATAAAACATTTTTACAACTAAAACCCGAGGTGGTGGGACCCACTTCTTGGGAGTTTTTAAAAATTAACTTACTGATAATAAACATGTCCTGACCTCGAGAACCCAAAAATTTATAATAAGACTCATTTACAAGCTTAAATGGGCCATAAGCACTGCATTGGGCCACTGGACCCAAAGTATTAAACTGGACTTATTAGACTTGCTTTAAGCCACCCATTTGGGCTTAATTAATGGGTATAGACTGGTCTTGGGTTATATAATCATCATACTTAAACATTTAATTGGACTTACTTATGGTGCCTATTGGCTTTTTGGGATTGATGGACCATAAGAGTAAAAAAAATGGACAAATAGAAATAGTGTAAAGAACCTACAAAAAAATATAGTGTCGTACAGTTATTCAAATATTTTGGGTCATGATCATAATGATAAGATACATGTATATATATACATACTTATTTACTTTTAGGGGTCATCTGTTTATAATTTATCGGCTAGAAACCTATAAGAACTTACAATATGGTATCAGGTCTCGGTTGTATCTCGAGCGCTTACGTCAGAAGTTTTTATTCATTCGATATTCTCGGTTTTTTTACGACATCACCAAGTGAGTTCATAGAATCGCATTTTTAATATCTTGATTGTTTTTATAACCCGCGAGGGACAGATAACTTGCTTGTTTTAAAAATTGAAAACAGGGGCTTGATGTATGCTAGTAGCCTTGATTTTTATAGTTGAGAATTACTTGCTAGACAAAAGACCCGCGGAAATCATGAATTGTTAATTGCCGGGTAATGGCATACGCTTATACAAGGAATAGTACTATTTGGAGATTACCACCTCCAATCCGTAACGACTTGCTATCGTCTCGTGTCGGGAAAATGACATAACGGCATGCGCTTGTATAGAGAATTAAGATACCACTCATAGCGTAGGGTGTATAGTGGGCATTTTCGATGATAACAGGTAACGTTCGATTCATGTGGCTTTAATAATTCCCCCCTCTTTACATTGTCTGCTCCAAATCCGTCTACTTATCCCTGATAATTTTTGATAAATGATACGTTGTGTTAGGAAGAATTTTATTGTTTATATAATATAAAATCTATGGATTCACTCAACATTATTGTTGACGTATTAGCATGTTTTATCTCAGGTCCTTGATGGGTAATCTCGGCGATGGAGATTTTGGATTAAAGCTTATGGGAAATAAACAAATAGTTTGTAAGGCCCTTAAATCAAAAGTCATTCGAAGAATATTTCAAAAATGTTGTATGAATTATGAACAATTTTGGGACCTATGATGTAAACTTTTATTTCGAATGAATGTGTTTAAAGCGTCTCCTTTCGAGTGTCGTTTTCTATGCTTGAGTTATTGTATTAACACGTAGCACCCCAAATGACCCTTCCGCTGATATATGAAAATGGGGGTGTTACAGTTTGGTATCAGAGCTTAAGTTATAGAGAACAAAAATTATTTTCAAAAGAAAAATGATATCGAAAGAATTTTTGAAATCTTTGACTATAACGGTGCAATAGAAATCTCCGAATTACCGACGGGACAAGAATGAGAATGATTTATTTATCGATATATATATGGAAAAATATATATGTTGTAATATGAGATTTTCATTTATTTTGAATATAAATGTTGATTATGTGATTATTTTAATACCAATACGAGATATTTATATGACGCGGATTGTCATGAAGAACCCTAACCCCCCCTAACGAACCAAACGGAGCTATTCACGAAGAAAACCCAGTTACTCCCGATCCGAACCACGTTGTGGACGCCCATGATCCCAATGTAATGGTTGACATTCCCGATGATGAGGAGTTCGTTGATTATGATGGGGTAATGATGAAGAAAACCCAAAAGAAGATCCGGAAGAAGATCCAGAAAAAGACCCGGAAGAAGAACCAGAACCGAATAATGGACTTGTGAATCTACTTGCCCTACATGTTGACCTACATCAGCCCGGTGTTATGATTGGTTGGTTAGAGGAGAAAGATGGTGTAAATGAAGGTGTTAATAATGAGGATATTAAAGACGAAGATGTTGAGATTGAGCTCGTTGGACGTGCTGAGTTATAATTTCCACTTATGATGTGGAGGGTGACAAAACACCCTGCCACATGGAGGCGTGTCATCCAATTCGGAGACACAATCTAATGATGCAAGGTACCTGAGCGTTCGAGTAAAACGAATCGAAATAAAATCTTCTTTTGAGGGGAACCAGGGACTTCCGAGCCACGGGGACCACTTGGGACTCTTTTGTAGATTAGTTTATCGTTTTAGTATCTTTGGAAATCACTAACCTAATGAGATATCAGTTTGTAGAACTAGTCCTTTGAAGTTGTATAGCAATTAGATGGTGGACATTTATGTGTGACGATACAACTTATGACTAGTTTGTGATTAATGAAATGAAACTATCTTTTGATTTCTAAAATCTATGTGAGCGTTGTTATCTTTCTTTTCTTATTTTCTGTATAGTGGTTCCTATTGATTGGATGCAATTCATTGAATGAATACTAAGTTGTTTGAATTGCGTTTGTAATTCTTCGCTGTATTCTCAATCGCCATCACGTCTATCATGGATCTATGAATGTGATTTTGCTATCTCATTTCTATCATATCTGTAATAATTTCACCTCATTTATGTTTATGAACCACTCTTTATTACGCCCCATGCAAAAACAATTTTTGTTTTATAAGTTAATTTATTATCACCTGATGAAAAATTTAAATTGTCATCATTTTAGGAGTTATTTTAATTGAAGAATTATAGTTTAGTTGCGTTCAAGATAAAAATTTTTTTTATTAAACATCGTGTAAATTAAATTACTTTCATACTATGAACGGTTCTGTAAAATCATTTTTGATTTCTATCTTATAATTTTAGCATGGGTTTACTTTTAATCTGATGATCATTAGTTTGACGAACCGCGCATTGCATTGCTATCCGAAATTATACAATAGTCGTGCACCTACGTAATATTTGGAAGGAGCCATGATGGCCTGAATAGTAGTCATCGTAAAAAGGGGGGGGGGGGGGAGTTTGATAAAGATCTCATTCTTTTAATGTAATTCTGAAAAATCAAGATTTTGTATGGTTTGCAAGCGGTACAAGTAGGGATATCTGCATATGTATGCTTATCCTTTTTCCCAATCAAATTAACCATCTGTGGATGCGGTCTTACTTGACAATTGTTATTCTACCTCTCATTTCCTTTCTTTTCATCATGAAATTCTTTGGACACTTATCTAATTATCGACTATGGTACCCGACTTGAAGTTTTGACGTTACTATCCTTCTTTTTCGACTATCCTCCTTTGATTAATGGGGTAAGATCCATGATGCCTTCGGGTAGTGATTAATGACTTATGAAAGTATGGGGTTTATGCATATCCATTAGGGTATTCGTCTTTCTTTTGACTCGAAATCCGCCCGTGTGAATCACGTGTTGACTTCGCCCTTTAATTGCTAACTCTATCTTTTGATTCCCATGGATTCGATATGGATATGAAATGCTTTAAATTGCAATGAAAAGGGCTCTAGAATATAAGGATTGCCCTAAGTTGAGAAGGAATGGCAAGGTGGAAACAACCATGGAGGTGCTTATAAGTTAGGAGATGTGAATGCTCAGCAAGATCCGAACGGTGTTACTCGTAGATTCCTTAATCAATATAATTAGCTATTGCATTATTTGCATTAGGGTACCGATAAAAGTTTTATGTTTACAAATTTTAGTACCCTTATTGATATTGAACTGGTTGAGTTAGATACTAGCTATGAAGTCGAATTGACCGACAGAAAAGTAGTAAGTACCAATAACATTTTAATAGGGTGGACACTTAATCTTTTAAACCGTTCTTTTCCAATCGATTTAATGGTAATAGAACTAGGAAGTTCTGTGATATCATTAATTGGATGGATTGGTTATCACGTATGATGCCGCTATATTGTTGTGTGAGAGAAAAAGGTTAGGATTCTCTATGTGAAGGTCTTCGAGTCGTTGATTATAAAAGAATTGAAATAATCCTGTTTGAAGATCGTTTGTGCATTAAGGCTCGAAAGTATATCGAGACATGGTATGAGCCGATTCTAGCTCAAGTAACCGGAATGGTATCGAAGGAGAAGCGATTTAAAGATGTTCCTGTCATCCGAGATTCTCTTAAGGTATTTCCCAAAGAATTACCTGGACTTCTGCCACCCAGGCAAGTTGAATTATGTATTGATCTTATTCCCGTGCTGCACCTGTGGGATTGCGCCATAGCGTTCAGCTCCATCTGAAATGAAGGAGTTGTCCAAGCAACCGCCAGAGTTGTTGGAGAAAGGTTTTATTCGACCGAGCTCGTCAACACGTGGGAGCTCGGTATTTGTTCTATGACAGAAGGCAAGGATGGTTTGTTCGAATGGCGACATTTGATTACGAACGAAACAAGTGACATATCAAGAATGATATCCGTTTCAGGATCGATGCTTATTTGATCTAGACTGCAGGTTTAGGTATATTCTAAAACTTGATCTACGGTCTGGTATCACGGCCACTTCGTGTCCGCGAAGAAGATATTCAAATTACTGCATTCAGAACTTGTTATGAACATTATGAGTTTCAAGTAATGCCGTTTGGACTAACTAATGCACCTGCAGTATTATGGATTATGAATCGTCGTGTACAGTAGTATCTTGATAAGTTGTGATTGTATTCATTGATGCGTCCTGATTTATTCCAAAACAAGAAAGAGGAAACATTGTGTGAAAACATTTGAAGACTATCTTGAATTTGCTAAGGAGCAAAAAGTTGTACGCTAAGTTTTCAAAATGTGATTTTTGGCTTGATTCCGTGCAATTCCTTGGCCATGTAATTGATAGTAGTGGAGTTCATGTTGATCCTGCGAAGATCGAAGCCATTAAAAATTGGGCTGCACCGACTACACCAACGGAAGTGCGACAATTTTTGGGTTTGGCAGGTTATTATCGAAGGTTTATTAAGGAGTTTTCTCTAATATCCAAACCATTAACTAAACTCACTCAGAAAAATAAGCCGTATGTGTGGGGCGACGACGAAGAGGAGGCATTTCAAACATTGAAGCTGAAATTGTGTAGTGCGCCAATATTATCACTACCCGAAGGAAGCGAAGACTTTGTTGTGTATTGTGATGCGTCCCTTAAAGGATTTGGAGCTGTTTTGATGCAACGAGAAAAGGTGATTGCGTACGCCTCTAGGCAACTTAGAAAGAATGAAGAAAATTATACGACCCATGACTTGGAATTGGGAGCGGTGGTTTTTGCTCTTCGACTATGGAGACATTATTTGTACGGCACTAAGTGTACGGTATACACCGATCACAAAAGCCTACAATATATTTTGGATCAAAAAGAGCTAAATATGAGGCAGCGTAGATGGATTGAACTTCTGAGTGATTACGATTGTGTTATTCGTTATCACCCGGGAAAGGCGAATGTTGTCGCTGATGCGTTGAGTAGGAAGGATAAGGAACCGATTCGAGTGCGTGCTTTAGTGGTGACGGTACATAACAATTTACCCGAACAAATTCGAAATGCACAAGTTGAAGCATGTAAGGAGGAAAATATTAGTGCCGAAGGATTTTATGGCGAAGGGGAGCCATTTGAAGTTAGATCCGATGGTACGAAATGTCTAAAAGGGCGAGTATGGTTACCATTATTTGGAGGATTGAGAGGCCTAATCATGTTGGAATCCCATAAATCAAAATATTCCATTCATCGTGGGTCGGATAAAATGTACCATGATTTGAGGAAGTTATACTGGTGGCCGAATATGAAAGATGACATTGCGACATATGTTAGTAAGTACTTGACATGTGCTAAAGTCAAGGCTGAACACCAAAAGCCGTTAAGATTACTTCAGCAGCCAGATATTCCTGTTTGGAAATGGGAGAAAATTACAATGGATTTCATTACAAAGCTTCCAAGAACACCATCTGGATATGATTCAATTTGGGTCATTGTTGACCGATTGACTAAATCTGCTCACTTTATTTCGATGAATGAGAAGTATAAAATAGAGAAGCTTACTCGATTATATTTGAAGGAGATTGCTTGTAGGCACGGGGTGCCCGTGTCGATTATTTCGGACCGAGACCATCGTTTCGCATCAAGGTTTTAGAGATCTCTTCAAAAGTCATTGGGGACGAATTTAGATATGAGCACTGCTTACCATCCAGAACGATACAAACATTGGAAGACATGTTGCGTGCTTGCGTGATTGAATTTGGTAGTGGCTGGGATAAGCACTTACCTTTGGCTGAATTCTCATTAGTGGCTGGATATGGCATGACCTTTGCTGAATTCTCATACAATAATAGTTATCAAGTAGTATTAAAGCATGCACCTTTTGAAGAAGCTTATTCGGAGAAAAGTTAGTTCGCCCTGTATGTTGGAGTGAGGTTGGAGATGCCTAATCAATGGACAAAATGATATGCGAACGACGAGATGATTGTGCCAAATCAAGAACCGATTATTGGCATGCTCGTATTAGACAAAAAAGTTATAGCGGTGTGAACGGGTAAACCTTTGGAGTTCAAAAGTGGGTGTACAAAGTCATGCTGAAAGTATCAACGTGGTAAGGTGTTGTTCGTTTTGGAAATATCGTGGGATGTTAAGTTCTCCGTTATATTTGGGATCATTCAAGATTTTATCAAGAGTGGTTCAGGTGGCATATCAACTGGGAATTACCCCGAGAGCTTCATTGGAGGAATACACATCATTCCATGTTTGAACTTGAGAACAGATGTTTTATCGGTAGCGAAAATCATTATTATTCCTCTTGAAAAATAAGGATCGACGAGAAATAGCATTCATCGAAGAACCTATCATAATCTTAGATAGGGAAAGGAAGTAAAAGCAACTTAAGCAAAGTCGGATCCCAATAGTCAAAGTTCGATAGAATTCGAGTCGAGGACCGGAATATACTTGGGAAAGGGAGGATCAAATGTGGAAGAAATACCCTCATCTCTTTGATCAAATATGGAAGAAATACCCTCATCTTTTTAGGGGGAAATGCTATGACAATCCGTCAATTTCAGGTCGTTAATTTATTCTCGAGTATTAATTATATTTTTCATTTTTATGTTGAGATATGAACTCACGATTTAACGGGCAAAAAATTTCCAGGTTTGCATTTGTAATTTAAGTAACGATTATGAAGAACCGGTGAATTCTATGATTAAGCATCGACGTTTATATTTCCAAAATGCCGTAGAAATATTTTTGTTGCATTCGTTTTTATTTTTCGTATCTCGTACTATTTTACGTTTTACAAAAAATGGCTACAAATCGTACATTTTTAAATATCAGACTTTTATAATACCCGCATTTACAAAATGTGGGACAAGTTTTTAAACTTATCCCAAAACATAAAATCTTAACTACAACCACCCCTTGTGGCGTGGCATTGCATGAGCAAGAGTCTTGGACACTTGTCCAAGCTCATTGCATGCCTAAATTATACAAAACCCATACTCTCACCCTTTCTTTCATTTTATCACACACACTACCATACATGCAATTCTAGTAAGAGAAAGTCACCAAAAATCCTCTCCTTTGCTCCTTGTTTCCGTGACCTCAACCCACCAAAAACACCAATTCTATACAAATTTTGAAGATCAAATATTAAGCACTCAAGTTAAAATGATTTCCTAGTATGGTTATTGTATTTTAGAGGTGATTAAAAGGGTTTTCAAGAAGGGTTATATACATTTTGGGGCTGAAGTTATACAAGTTTTATCAAGTCATTTTGGTGAAGAAAAATAGTGATCAAAATTATTTTGGGTGAAGATCAAGCTTGCAGATTGAAGCTTTGTTCTTGCTTTGATCATTTGATCATTTTCTACATATTTCTTGTGGTAAAAATCTCATGAGTTTTGTTTATGTTTTATTTTGATTTCCAAATGTATATGTATATGTATGATGTATGATGATCAAGGAATAAAAGTGTTAATGCATGCATAGATCTAGGTTAGATCTAACAAGAATGACCACTAAAACTAGTGAGAAAAGTATAAAATTTGTAAGCTGTAATGAACAGTAAATTCCATAATTCTCAAAAGGTTTGAGGTTGGATTTGATAGCATGAGGTCATAGATAATTCTCTTATGAACATTTGGCAATTTGGATCACTTCTAGAGGATAAATAATGAATGAGTTATGATCAAAACACTAAAACTAGTCAATTCTGGACATGCTGTACATATTGTGTAAGAAGTCACATTTACGAACTAAACCATTTAAAACGTTAAAACTATGGGTTGTAGCTAAAGTCATGTCGATCCTGAATCATTTGGATAGTCAACCATCTCTTTACGGTTTGTAAATGGCATTAAAAATTGTGAAAGTGAAATTTCAGTCCGAAATTGTAATGGCGTTAAAATCTTAAAAATTCTGAATCATTTTAAAATATATATAAGTCTAAAAATCAACAAGATCAATGAAACCGAGAAGTAGTATAGAATTTTCCCGGGTCGTTTATCCCCCAACGAGGCTGGACTGGAGAATCGATA